>JARHVA010002960.1:1377500-1617500 GCA_037957365.1 Torreya grandis | reverse complement strand
GTCTTCCCAAGAAATGAGGTCACCTGATGATGCAAATATTCAATATTCATCTCCAAAAATAATTTTTCAACAAGTTTCCATGGAATTATTGATTAGGCCTTGATTTGGGTTAATTAGCTCTTAAGCATAATTAAGCACTTTGTGCACAAATTACTCAAATTAATCAGAATGCCCTACTATTAGTCCAAAATTTAATTGGATTGAAATTGGAAGGTGATTTTAGATGCATTATAACCATATTACCATTTAGAATGTTACCAAAAAAAAGGCATTCATCTTGTGAAAAATATTTGATAGGAAGGAACAATCTAGAGCACTTAGGTGCAAAATTAGCATTTTGACTTGGAATGGACTGATCAAAGTTAGCTGGTCCATAAATTGCATTGACCCATTTAGGGATACCCTAGCCAAAATTAGCACTTGAATATGTTAGTTTCACATCATTTATCATGTTTTAGTATTTTTAGGCCAAATTGTGCACTTTGGATGGAAATTGACCAAAAGCATGATTAGAGGTTATCGGTGGCCAATTTTAGGTGTCTACAATTTTCCCTTGTTTGGGAAGACATTGTAAGCTATAAACATAGTAACTTCTTCTCAAATAATGAAAAGGTCCTTTATGCCTATAATTACAATGATGATAAACTAACTGTATGATGCCCCCTCGAGGGAATGGTTGGCATAAGCAGGTTGATAAACAGTCCCTAAAAAATAAGTGAAATGAGGGTACCAACGAAAAAAAAGATGATGAGGTGAAAACACAATGATATTTAAAAAGTAGTAAAAATCATTGAGAATGCAAGTGGGGTGGTGTACAATGGTTTTCCCAAAGGTGGTTATAAGCATTGTACCTTGATAGTGGCAACGTGGTATGATAACATAATGATTTGCCCAAAGGTAGTTATAATAATTAAGAAGATGGAGTTGCCCCAATTAGGATAGACAAAAAAGAATCACATGCCCCTGTATAGGTAGAAAAAGTAAAGTGGTAACAACACAATCATTTGCCCAAAGGTGGTTATAATCATTGAGAAATGTAGGTGGGATAATATGCAATGATTTTCCCATAGGCAGTTATAATCATTGGACCCTGATTATGGAAAACATGATAAACTTGGCTGAGGATGATGATGACTTAACACAAAGAGTAATGATGGATTCAAACAACCTACTAGTAGGGAGATTCTCATCCAACCCAATAAAGGTATAAATTATTTTGTGGTTAATTTCTCTATTTAGGATATGATTGGGATTGAATCAAGATGTTGATGCCGAAGAGATGCCGCCATTACTGAATAGACTTAGCTAAGGTTTGTTGTATCACGTGTCGGTAGGCATCATGGTATATAATCATGATGACTTGACCAAAATATACATGAAGACTAACTCACATAATCTAATACTCAATAGAAAACAATTCACCAATGATACAAACCATGATGACATTGTAAACATATGAATATGGATTGATTCAAGTGTAAGTGTGGACAAGGAATCACCCAATGAACACACATAAATTGAATCAAGGTAATAGTGCTTAAATCAAATAAATAAATAGATAAACAAATAAAATAAGTAGAAATAGAAACAAATAAACAAACAATGCAATAAAAACCCTATGAACATTGCCCCTAGAAAATAGGTGACAACTTAACAAATGAATAAAATGGGGGAATAGATTAAAAGGAAGAGGGTGTTCAAGATGTCTCCATATGCACTAGTAAAGTGGACATTGCCTACATAGTTCCATGGATGTAATATCTAATAAAAAACTTTAGATCAAATGTAGTTCTCCCAAGGAATGGGAAGAATGTGATAGCTGATGAAAACAAATAGAATGGATGTGATAGAAGAAGAGAGACGGTCTTGTAAAATGGCAAGTGCGTGAGAGAAAAAGGCCAAAAAGGATGGGGAAACTAAATGACAAGTGATTTTCTTGTAACTTAGTAAGGGTTTCCAAAATCCTTAAGACAAAGAAGTGGTCAATATTTTTGTTCTCTTCTAATGATTTTTTAAATATTTTTAAATTTTTTTTAATTGTCTCAATCTGATCAATAATGATGAGACACCAAATGGTTCAAACTCACAAAATGGTGAGAGTGTTCAAACTTAGGTTGCTCAAAAAATTATGAGAGCAGCATGGCTTAGGTTTCTCACAAAATGATGAGAGCATTGGGAAAAGGGTGATTGAGCTAATCTCAACAAATATTGAGCACTGCCTACATATTCCTAGAGTAGGACCTCAAGTCACTATAGTTCTACTTGTACAGTGGAAAAATTCGACTAGTGTAGCAACCAATTCATACAAAATAGGCACAATTGGTAAAAAGGTATAGAATGGCATAAGAAGTGGAAAGTTAGTATGTCAAGGCTTAATATTGCCCCTATTTTTCCCATAGGTGGTTATAACTAGGACACAATGGCATAGATCAGTGGTACTAATTTGTCCAAAGGTGGTTATAATTAGTAGCAAGACTAGTGGTAAGAAAGGAATAACAAACGAAGGATGCAACTACCAAAACTTCTATCACACTATCCCAAAATATGCTCTTTATCTAAAGTACTTGAAGTAACTAATGAACTAATTAGATACCTCAATGCTAAAACTACGTAAGGAATGAAAAAAACCAAGGTCAAATGGGCTAGGTTTTAGAACACACTGGTCGATAGAACGAAAGTAGAAAGTGGATATAGTGAAGAGGATGGATAAGGATGGTATTTGTATAAAGAAGAGTAGTGAAAAAATGACATAACTAAAATGGTCCTTATAGACAATACACCTTAGCACTCAAGCATAGTACCACTTGAGATGAATAATATGCATTGGATCTAGAAGTTCATCTCCATATAGTGTGGTGAGCCTATATGCTCCTGATCCATAATTTGTAGTGATGATGAAATGCCCTATCCATTTTGGTTTGAATTTCCCTTTATGATTTTTCTTAGCTATGGTATTCTTTTGGTTTTATTCAAGAACAAGATCACCAAATTTAGATGTTCTATACTTAACACGCTGATTATATTGGCCTTTGAGTTAGTTCTGATATGCGTGAATATTTTTAAGTGCAACCATGCATTTCTCATCAAGTACATCTAGCTCTTATAGGCTTACTACTCGATAGTCAGGATCATTTAAGACATGCTTGAAAGAGATGCATAGTGAAGGTAATTTGACCTCAATGGGAAGGATGGATTTAGTATCATAAACAAGTGAGAATGGAGTGGCTCCTATTGGGATACAATGATTGGTATGGTATGACTAAAGGGTAGAGAATATCTGGAGGTACCAATCATGACCAACATCATTGAAAATATTTTTGAGAATGTTAACAATTATTTTATTGGATGCCTTAGCTTAGCCATTACCTTGAGGGTAATACATTGTAGAAAAATGTTATGTGATGTTATATTCAATACATAACTAATCTATGTCTTTATTATTGAATGATCCTCCATTATCAGATATAATGTCAGAGGGGATACCATAACAACAAATGAGATGGTTAAAGAAGAATTTGGAAATTTGTTTTGCTATCACATAAGTGAGGGGTATAGCTTCAACCCACTTAGTGAAATACTTAGTGGTGGCAATGATATGTTATGGCCATCAGATGAAGTGGGGTTAATCTTCCCAATGAGGTCAAGTCCCCATATATAAAATGGCCATGGCATCAACATCGGTTTCAAAGTTTTTATAGGGGCATGAATCAGATTATCATGCCATTAACATTTGTCACACTTTTTTACATATGCAGTAGCATCTGTGTCCATGATGGGCCAATAATAACCTGTACAAAAAATCTTTTTGGATAGGATTTACCACTAGAATGAGCTCCACATACTCCTTCGTGAATTTCTCTTAATGCTAGTGTAGACTCTATCAAAGTTAAACAATGAAGCAAAGTTACATCAAAACTATGATGGTAAAGGGTGGATCCAAGTAGAGTATAATGAATGGAATGATGAATGAAGGCTTTAGTTTATTTTTGAGAGAGGTCAGGTGGTAAAACTTGGTCATGAAGGTAGTTGTAAATATTTGAGTACCAAATAGAATTAGGACCAACAATATCATAAATCATGGCAACAGTTGAAGGCTCATGAGCTGGTACTGACAAATTTTTGATGAGGAATTGATACTCTCTAGTTTTATCTATTTATCAAATTAGAGAACCAATAGTAGCCATGGCATCTATAGTTCTATTACTAGCCCTCGATATATGCTCAAACTAAATATTGGCAATTTATAGCTTAAGAGTGTCAACCATGACTTTATACGGAACCAACTTGTCATCTTTGGTCTAAAAATGATCTATGATTTGATTGATGATTAATTGAGAATCACCATAAACTTAGAGGTGAGATATATTCTAATTCAATGCTTATCAAAGTCTTACAACAAGTGCTTCATACTCAACCATGTTGTTTGTATAAGGAAAGCTGATTCTAAATGATTTTGGGATTAGATACCCCTATGGTGCAATAAAAAATAAGCCTACCCTTGATCCATGTGTAGTAAATGAACCATCAAAAAATAGCTTCCAAGCCATCTCCTCAAGGGGTGTGTCAATGTTGGTCATTATGGATTCATTAGGAAATTGAAATGTGAGTGGTTGTGTGTCTATAAGACGTGCTTCGACAAGTTGATCTGTAAGAGCTTGTCCCTTAATTGCCTTATAATTGACATATTCTATGTCAAATTCATTGAGAAACATGATCTATTTAGCCATTCTACCTTGAAAATCTATTTTATATAGTAGATACTTGAGCAGATCTACTTTTAAAATGATCATGGTCTTATTATTCAACATGTAATGGCACAGTTTCCAAGTTGTGAAGACCATGGCTAGATAAGCTTTTTTAATAGGTGCATAGTTATGTTCATATGTAACTAGGGTACAACTTAGGTAGTATACAACATGCTCCTTTCCTTTATAATCATGTTTAGCCAAGAGTGGTCCCAGAGCATGGTTGGGAGCTGATAAATATAACAAGAACGGATTTTTTGGCATAGGAGGTAATAAAACAAGTGGATTAACAAGATATCTTTGAGTTGTTAAAAGCTATTTGGCAGTGATCATCCTAGTGAAATGCAACTCCTTTCTTCAAAATGTGTGTAAATGGATGACACTTATCTACTAATTGAGAGATGAAGCATTAGATTGACTGGATCTTACCCTATAAACTACAAAGTTGCTTTAAATTAGTTAGTGGTGGCATCTCAATTATAGCATGAACTTTACCTAGATCTACTTCAATACGTCTACATGACATGATGAAGCCAAGTAATTTTCTTGAGGTTACACCAAACACACATTTATTTAGATTTAGTCTAACTTTGTACTCTCGTATTCTTTCAAATATCTTATGTAGCACTATTAAATGGTTGACCCTAGTTTTGGATTTTCCTAATATGCCATCGACATAGTATTCAACAATATCATGCATCATATCATGGAATATGACAGTCATGGCCCTTTGATATGTAGCTCTAACATTTTTAAGGCCAAATGGCATCACTTGATAACAAAATGTTCCCCATGGAGTGGTGAACACTATTTTATGTTGGTCTTTTGGTGCTATTATGATCTAGTTGTATCCTAAAAAGCCATCCATGAGTGAAAGAATTTTATAACCAGCTATGAAGTCAATGATAATGTTGATATTAGACAATGGAAAATCATCTTTGGGACAAGCTTTGTTGATGTCTCAAAAATTAGTATAGATTATGATCCCTTCCAGCTTCTTACTAACAGGGACCACATTAGAGATCCATTTTGAGTAGTCAATGGATCGGATACATCCTAATTTTAAGATTTTTTCCAACTCTTTCTTTACTAATATATCAATATGAGGATGCATCTTACGTAAGTTTTATTTTACCAGTTTGGCATCAGAATTAACCACAAGGTGGTGCAGAACTAAGGTAGGATCTAAAGCTGGCATGTCAGAATAGGCCCATGCAAAAATATCCATAAACTCTCTCAACAGAGCTGCAAAGATGTCATGTTCCTCCTTAGTGAGGGAATCACCTAATTTTATCTATTTTAAGTCTGATGGAATCTCAATATTTACCTCTCTTGTATCTTTGACTAGAAGGGTCAAACCATCTTCTAGGATAGTAGGTAGTGACTTGAATTGTTGGACTATGTCAGGGTCCTCTATTAGGACTTACTCTTCAACTTCTCCTAGGCATGATGAATCTAAGTCTCCTAATGGGAGATCTAGCCATGTGACAAAAATAGTTAGAAATTATTCAAGAATTTGATCAAATGCTTGTTGATACTCAAAGCTAAATTTTGATCCATAGGAAAGTTAATCATTAGTGGTCTTCTAGTCTAAATTTGAAGAAGAATGAACACCTTCATCTAATGGCACCTAAAATAGGTTTTCACGACTAGACTGGCCTTTATCTTTACTTTTTCCCTGGTCAAAAAACACCTTAAAGAGGTTTTCAATTTTGGACCTCAATGTTTTACTTATTTATTTTTGGCTAAAGGTGTTCACTCACTCTCCAAAATAGGCTACAAGAGCCAATGTGATTGAGAATCCTGATTTATGATCTCCCAACAGAACATTGTCTCTAAGGCCTAAGAAATCACAAAATGCCTCATCATTCTGGAACTCATCAATTGGTAGACTAGATTCTTGTTAGTCCCAATCTATCAGTTGGGGATAATATAATGGCAAATGGTTGTGATGAATGACTTGGGTAAGGGTACAATGGAATTGTTATCAGACAGGTTGGTTTCATCTAGGTCATCAAAGGTGAGGCTATGATTAGACTCTGCTTCACTATCAACATCATCATCACTAATCATTGATGATGGAGTTTGAATAAGATATGTGGTGTCACACCCAGGTAGTTCAAATCCAATTCCATAAGGTCTTTCATACTTAGTCATGGAAATTGGCTTGATAGTTCCTTGTTGATTCAGTCTAAGGCCTCTTCCTTCATAATTGTGATGTTCCATGATACTATTAGGAACATGATACTTGGAATTTTTATAACAATCATCTTGGTTGTCATTTTATAACCATGATTCATCCCCTTCAAGAGGATCAGGTCCTAGGCTAGATGCTAGTACAAATGTGATAGGTCCCTTATCTTTGTTCTTTTGTTGCCAATGCATATGCAGTATGACTTTAGGTCACCCAAAAGTTTTTGGATTCTGAGGAATATTGGAAATATGAAATGTATCATGAGTCACATACTCTCCTAGTCCATTATCTGAGATGGTGAAATGATTAGAAGCTTCAAGAGGTGGCATGTGGGAAAGGGAATCCAAGGTATTAGGATCTATGTAATTATCTGGTGAAGGATCAATAAGTATAGCCTTTCCTTTTTCCTATTTGGAACTTGGATTCATGCCATATTGATAGTTTTAGCTTTGAAATTTGGCCTCAAGATGCTTACAATGTTCATACGAGTGTAAATCTCTTGGAATATTCTCTTCCATCCCTGAGTGGGAAAACTTGATACATTAGTGCAATGTTGATGGGACTACATGGATCTCATGTAACCAGGGCCTACCTAGAAGCATGTTTTATGATAACTCAAGATCAAGCACATGGCAAAGTGTATCATGGGTCAAAGGCTCAATGATAACTACAAAACTAATGGTGCCTTGTGATTCTATTTCTTGATTATCATAATCTTTGATAGCTATTATTTTTGGTTAGAGATCTGCCATTATGTACCCAAGAAGCTTGATGAGCTTTAAAGAAACTATATTGAGGCCAGATCCATTGTCGATAAGGACACATTTCACTTTATGTCATTTTATATAAACCTCTATTTATAATTGATTATTATGGAGTGGGCCAAGGGAAGACATATCACTTTGGTTGAATGTGACTTGTTGGATTGGAGCTAGGTGTCCAACCAGAGCTTGAAATTTATTAGGGGATATGTCACTAGAAATAGTGGATTGGGTCAAAAACTCATTCAATATATTTTTATAGATTATTGACATTCAAAAAAAATCTAAAATAGAAATTTGTGCTGGTGTCTTTTACAATTATTTCATAATATCAAACTTCTTGTCTTGGTCAGTAGTGAATGGTTTATTCTAAGGTTGAATGGTTGGTTGGATGATAGGAAAAGTGGTAGATGGTTGTGGGCTTGGTATAGAATCTTTGATCTCTAAGTTATGATTACATACTCATGATCAAATACTGGACCAATATTGCTAACTAATGTTAGAAATGGTGTGGGACTAGACATGACAAGTCTCAATTGTTGATGCACTTGAATGTGGTCACATGGCAAGAATGAGTTGTCACTATAAGATCCAAAAGGGGAAGTCCTAATTTTTTAGTTTACTTGTATGTACTCCCAAGTCAAAAAAAGATTATCCATGTGATTTGGCTAAATATTATTGTTTAGTAATGGTCTAGGTTGATTAGTACTTGGTCTAGGATTAATGCAGATGGTATTAACACTACCCCCTACAATATGACCTACAACCCTACTGTAGTCATGTGAAATTGCATGGTAGGTTTGTTGGTTATTACCATTTTGACCTTGGTTTTGTCCATTATTCTATCATTGTGGGTTTTGTTATTTATTTTGTTGGTTCTGCTAGTTTGGCCTTTGATTTTGATATTATTGATTTTGCTACTGCACTGGTCATTGTTATTGTTGTTGATTATTATACTGTTATTGATTGTTATGTCAGGGAAATGGGTTTGATAAATCCCAAGAGTTTTATTAGAAGTGGAAGTACCATTATCTAACTTTATCTCCCCATTCTCCAACATATTCTCAATTAAATGCTTGATCTGGACACATCTTCATAGATTATGCCTGTTGACTCGATGATAGTCATAGAATTTATTTTCACAATATCAATCAAGATAAGGAATGTATTATGGATAATGCTTTCGTATGGGCCAACTAATCAGATTAGTGGTAGCAAACTTGCAAAATATAGACTCAATAGGTTATCCTAGGTCACTAAAGACATGACGTACAGGCATGATTCTTCTAGGAGGAGGGATTTACAATGGTAATGGCTACTGTTTTTATTTTGTAGGTTTTGGTTATTATACTTGTGACATTGTTTGAGGAATAATAAGTTGAAAAGGTAGTGCAGATGATGTTACACCATTTATACATGATGGGATTCAGTTACTCCATTTCACACAACATTCGTATTGTGATTTAATTGCTTCAATCTTTCATGGTTATTGGCATGTACCAGTTGTGATGATTGTGCTTGGATGGGAGTTTGGTAATTTCCTTGATTGGTACCTTGATTTTTATTAACTAAATTAAGATTTATGACTCATTTATTGATGAGCACCCTCTCAATCAACAAGCATTTGTCAATGATTTGCTTGAATGTATGTGCACATTGTAGTTTCAAATGATAAGCTATTTCACTATGCAAATTTTTGGTAAACACAATGGCTAATTGTTTATCTGGTAAACTATGGGTGAAACAAATTGAAAGGGATCTCCACCACTATAAATAAATTGCAAAACTCTCACTAAATTTTTCTTTACTTGTGTTAAATCCACTAATGAAATCTTATGCTCAAGATTATAGGAAAAGTGTTGCACAAACTTATCAAAAAGATCATCAAAATCTACTACTAAGTGCTTTAGAAACTTTAAAAACCACTCCAAGGCTTGTCCAACCAAGCTCCTTGGAAAAAACAACAAAAGGTATATGTCGTTATATGCCACTAGTTGACATGTGACAAAGAATTTGATCAAATGAGCTTTAGGATCACCTTTTCCTTTATATTTATCAAATTTTGGTGGTTCGTATCCTAGAGGAAATGGTATCTAAAAATACTCCATGTTGAATGGATAGGAAAATACGTCATCCAATTTAAACATTTTAGTTTGTTTACCAACTTGAATGGTAGCAATTACATCCTTCATCTATTGTAATTCTTGGGATAGGAAACTGGAAGGAATATTAGTTTGAGGGAGAATTTGGGTTTTGATAGATGGTTGGGAGGTCACAAGTGGAACACTTTGACCAAGGTATGATGGAGATACTTGTTAGGGTGCATTAGTTGGGTTGGGGAATGGACCAGGAATATGCACACATGGATTAGGATGTACATGAAATTACACATTTAATTGTAAGATATTCTAGTTCAGGTTGGTGATAAAGGTTTGAATTGGAGATTTTTGTGGTTGGTATGGAGGGATATAATTATATTGTGCCTACTGTGGTTGAAAAGGGACATGTTGCCAACTAATCAAACCTTGTTATTGAGTGGGAAATTGTGGACCAAGACCCTATCTTTGGATTTGTGGCACATTTTCAACCAACGATTATCTAGTAGGTACTTGAGAAACATGGGGATCTCCTTGTTGTATGAATCCCTATGAGGAAGTGAAATCAAGTTGCACATATGGCATCTATTGTTGACCAATATTTGCATGTTGTTGACTAGTCATTACTTGGTTTTGGATTGGCATATTAGTCTATGACTGAAGAGGTACATTCATCATTACCTAATGAGGTGGAAAATTTATCGCCCCTAATTGAGGTGATAATGTACTTGTCCCTTATTGTGTTGATACACTAGATTGTGCCAGTTGTTGTGGAATACTACTTGTTGCCTATTGAGGAGGAGTAAGGTTCATCACATTCTATCATTGAGACATGATATTAGCCATTGTTTGATTACCTAATCCCATAGGTTGTATAGTTGAGGAAGTAGTCAGTTGAGGTTGGGGTGTAAAAACTCCTATTTCCTAGTATGATGACCTATTCATAGGATTAGCTATAAGCACATATTTTTGGCAATTGTTTGCATGTTAGTACCACTTTGATCAGGATTGGATGTTGTTGCACATTGTCCACTATGTTTGGCTCACTATTTAGTGTAGAGGCTGAAGACACTTCTTCAATAATGAGCATATGCATAAATTTATCTATCGAAGTGGTTTGTATAAATGGGTTGAAATATAGATTCTCTTGTCTAGTTAACTCTATCAACACTCCTATTGAAGGAACCAGGTTAATAAGAGGCTTACTCACCATGTTTATCTGATTGAAATCATGTACTAGATTCACGTATGTTTGATATGATGTCTGCATTTGGTTAAAGTTCTCTACCATGATATTTTTACCTTAATCAAATATATTAGGATCTTGGTACATTATTTGGACTAGAGCCATAGGATTTATAGAAGAAGCATGTTGATCATAAATGATATTATGGGCCACTCTTACTAAACTTGGTAAATTTTCATGGGGGAAGTCTATTGGAAACTTAGCCCCTACGTCTATGGCTCTAACCAAAATCTCATCTTTATTCTCTAAAAAATGTCACTCAAACAAAAATGGATCATAAATGGAAGCTGTATAGCAGAGTATGACTTTTGAAGTACTGGCTCATCTATTATGGGCATTGTAGCTAGGTATTGCATGGTTTGTTCTTGATCCTATTCTGAATAAGGTGGTGTGTTAACTAGATAGTTGGCTAATGGATCTTGGCTTTGTGCCCCTGGTTAAGTATTATAAGAGGGATAAGAATCCATCTCATAAGAAATTTTATATGCATAAGGGTCTTGCACCATTTCTTCCTGCAAAACCACATTACTTATCCATGAATTTTACATGAGTCCACTACGAATGTAAGAATACATATTGGGATCCATAGTCAATGCTTTTTGTGATAAAAGGTAAAAGATTTCTACAAACTCTAAAAAGGACAATGTCTAAAAAAGATGATGTCCCACCCTGGTCTAGATTTTTCAAAAGGATCAAAAAGGTTAATGCTAAGTTTTATGAGGAAACAAGCTAGTGTGAAGTATCTAATGTTTCACTATTCACACAAAGGTAAGCAAGTAAATGGTATTTAAAAATCAAAATGCCAAACTCTAAGGTTGAATTGTTTCAAATCAATCTAATCTAGGAAATTAAAAAGTTGCTAGGTCTTTTGGCCAAATCCAATGTCAAAAGCTAGGCTCAAACAAGGCATGTGCTAGGAGTCTTGGCCAAATGGTGTCAAAATCTAGAATTTAAAAATAGATGAAATTTTTAATCTAATGGATTTGAAACACTTCTAATAAACACTAGGTATTTGATTCTTGGACATGAACTTGATCAACTAGGTATAAGGTATGAAACAAAAGTCACTTTAGTAATATTTTATTTTCTCACAAAAAATGGTATAAAACTTGGTTCTTTTGAAAAACAAGCTATACAAAGGTGAACAGTATAACTATGCTTTAGACAAAGGATCACAAAAGTATACTTGGATTGGTATGAAAATGCAAGAGCAAATTTGGAATTCTATGTAAGAGGATATATGAAATAATATTTGAAATTATTTGGGTAGCGTAATGATGCTATAATAATCAAAAGGTATGAAAAAAAGGTTTGTTTCAAAAACTCTCTAAGGTAAAGATGTTTTCTTATAATTTTGGCAGCATAACAATACCTTTCTTGACTCAAAAATGTTGTGGTGCATAGACTCAAAGTGAAAGTTTTTAAGATGAAATGGCTTAATTCTATCAAGTGATGATAATGATTACGAGTCTTTAAATGACCTTTAACCTTAATTGAAAATTAAACCTAAGTTCCCCCAAGTTTAGTGCAAATGGCAAACCCACTTAACACATCAACCCTATGAGCTTATAAAGGTGTAATTTCAAATTTAGATTATAATTGAAGGACTTAAATAACTTTGGTAAAGGTCTAGACTCAATTGGGCAACATAATTGCACCAAAGTGGATGATATGACTCTCAAGTTTTTGATGAACTTTTGAACAAGGTGAATTGATGATCTCACGTGGATAACATAACACCTCTTTGTTCAAAGGAAAATTTGGATTATGTGTTTGGTTTGGATTGTTTGTTTACACCAATTTTTGACTCCAAACTAGAATTTAATCTAGGACAAGACCAACTAATTAACCATTCTTAGACCCTAAACTAACAATGTTGCTTGGTATTATTGGAGTTCATCAATATACATAATTCGAGAGGATTTTAAGTGTTCATCCAAAAGTAAATGTGCATTATATAGTAGGTTTTTTACACCCTCTTCTCTCAAATGAAAGTAATATGACATGGACCTTGAGGTACACCTTGCACCAATAATACTTCCATGATAAGTGGGGATTTGTCTAAGATCTAACAATTTTCTGAATGATCTAGGGGAATCAATTGCACAATGACTTTCATTCCAAAAAATGCAAAAGAAAATCATGGATTTTGGATTCATATCAATTGGCTTGTTGCTAAAAGGTCTAGTCCTTTTTGAAACCACTACACATTGCTATTCATTCAGTGTAGTGTGATGTCCAAAGTTCCACTACATCTCATGTGTAACTCCAAAGGAGCCAAATGAAGTCAATGCCAAGAGATGAAACCTTGGGTCAAAGCTTCCCTAAATAACTTGTGGGAGGTGATAAAGTCCCCCTCACAAGACAAGATGTATAAATAAATAAGGCATGAAAGTAGAAAGACTTTAGGGTCATTTTCAAGGTCACCCAAATTTTAATGAGTTTTTATGGAGTGTTTTAGATGAATTTTTTCCTAAGCCTTAGACTAGGTTACTTGCAATAGGAATGATGCTTTTGATTCCAAGGGTTCCCTATAGGGGAAAAATGGAAGAGCATACATGCAACATTCCTCTTTTTGCCAAACAAAAAATTTGATTAAACAACTATTGAAAACAAGAATTGACAAGTGTGTTCAATTTTAAACCCAAAATGAAAGATTTGGTGGTATTCATTTGACCCCTTGGTCTTAATTGCAAACTTTGAAAAAATACACCAAAAACATCTAAATTCTTTGTCAAACACCTAAAATAAGGTTATTAATTGATTTTTAAGCATGCAAAAGTGATTTAAACATGTTTTGAAAAAATATCAAGCTTGGTCCTATAGAAAAATTGTTAGCATGTCCTTTAGCTTTGAAGCTCTTTTGAGTATGAAACAATAAACTTTGGAAAAGTAGCTCTCAGGTCTGTGTTTTTGGAAAAACATAAGTGACCGATGTTGGTTATTACCACCGACGTCAGTTACTCTGGATAACCAAGATTTAACCAATATTGGTTTTGCTAACCAACAACGGTTTAAGAAGGTAACCGATGTCGGTATTACTTACTAACATTGGTTACTATGTAAAAATGTGGCAAACAAAAATGGAAAAATAATGTTAAAAAATCAATTTTCAAGAGTTTTAAAGGCTCAAATAAATATTTTAGAGTTTCAAAATGATCTCTTTCATGTGTAGGATGCATCTAGTCCCACTAGATGTGCCATTATGTGATCTAGGAAGTTAACTCAAGAGAGGATGGTTAGTATGGTGTTAGTTCCAAAATGAAAACAAAATAAAATAAACACACTAATAACATAACATCTCTAGGCCTAGACACTAGGGAGATCTTAGTTAACAAAAACAAATGACAAACCCAACTAAAAATCAAGGAATAAAACACAAGAATTCCTTCACCTTCCTTGGATGCTCTAAATACCTTTGTAGTGGTGGCTTGCTCGGCTTGGGCTCATGAAGTCCTTGGAAATGGAAGCTTGGCTACCTCCATCTCTCCTTGGCACCTTGTGGCTTTGGCTTGGCTTGTATTGGAATCAATTTGGTATGGTAACACTAGTTTCTTGAAGCTTTTAGAAAAAATCCTTAATTATAACTTTTCATAAATTAAGCTTAGAAATGATGTTGTGAGGCCTCCTATTTATAGATTTAGGATTTGGTCAGAATCAACCTCAACCATCCATCTCAAGATTGAGATGTGTGGTTGAGGATTAATTCAATTTTTGGAATTAAGTTTGTAATTATCCTCATCATAAAATTGGAAAAAGGGGAAATTAAGAGGCATGGAGAGTATCATAGAAGGCATTGATGAGGCATAAAGGGCATCATGGAAGGCATTGATGAGGCATGGAGGGCATGAATCCTGATATTTGTGGCATTTATGACCTATGGATGTCTTCCCAAGAAATGAGGTCACCTGATGATGCAAATATTCAATATTTATTACCAAAAATAAGTTTTCAACATGTTTACATGGACTTTTTTTTTAGGCATTGATTTGGGTTAATTATCTCTTAAGAATGATTAAGCACTTTGTACATAAATTACTCAAATTGATCAGAATGACCTGTTATTGGTCCAAAATTTGATTGGATTATAATTTGAAGGTGATGTTAGATGCATTGGAATCATATTCTCATTTATAATGTTACCAATAATAAATAACAAAGGCATACATAGTGTGTAAAAGATTTGATAGGAAAGAGCAATCTAGAGCACCTAGGTGTAGAATTGGCATTTTGACTCGGAATGGACTGATCAAAGTTAGCTAGCCCATAAATTGCATTACACCATTTAGGGATACCTTGGCCAAAATTGGCACTTGAATATGTTAGTTTCACGTCATTTAACATGTTTTAGTGTTTTTAGGCCAAATTATGCACTTTAGATGGAAATTGGCCAAAATCCTGATTAGAGGTTATCAGTGGCTAGTTTTAGGTGTCTACATAATGGAGCTATAGAGCTTGTGAAAACTTATGAATTTGGAGGAAGTATGGAAATAGCCTAAGGAACACATCTATCATATTAGATCTTATCATGTTATTACACATTTATGTGAAAATATAAAAAATGCTTCAGGCCTTGTGATAACATGTCATTTAACAAGGACATTATTATCATCAATTTAAATTTACATGTCAAAAAAGATCTCAGTGTACTATCATTGGTTGCTCATAAAATGTAAAATACATTAAAAGTGTCATGGTAACCCGTGGTTCTAAAAGAATCATGTTGAAATCATTTTGAGCTCATCTATCAAATTATTTTATGGCACAAGTTTATAGATTGATTCCATTAAGGCTCTTTCTTCAAAACATTATGCTTCTAGTAACATAGGTCTGAGGAAGGATTAAACAACATTTAGATGGCCATGCTCATAGGGCTCATTATAACATCTACTATGACATATTATCCCATCCTCATATTTTTATACCCTTATTATTCTTGAGATACTTTTATTCCCTCTATTACTTTTCACCATTTTAAAACATAGCATAACACCACCAAAATATAGAAAGGAGGCCGAAGATGAAATAAAAAATCTCAAAATATAAACATTAAAAACAATACAAACTAAATATTTCCCAAGATAAAACATTATTATGGAATGAAATCATTTTAATTACATCTATGATACCAAATGGTATATAGGACCATTTATTACACTAATTTATTAAACCACTCAAAGAATCACGTGCCCAACTATATCCTTTATAACTTTGCTCCTAATTTACTAATTTGAGTTAGCATATGCTCCAACCCTTTTATTCTTTTTTATTCAAATATTTATACCATGGAATCAACTCTTAATGTTTCCACATATTTTATTTGAATGTTGATGTCCCTTAGACATCAAGGATGAAATTCTCATTTGTTTTGACCACCCCTGTAGTGCATAAAATAAAAACCCACTCATCCTATTGCTCCTTAGGTGACATCCATCTACTTGTTTCACATCACAACCTATAAGATCTAGTCCTTGTTTAATCACATATATAATATTTTTTATAATGCTCATCATTTGGGTTAACTCTATAATATAGTGTCATCATTACATGCTTATTTTCTTCCTTCACATAACTATTATGAACTTTTCATTCACATAATTTTTAATTTTTTGTTAAGGTTTGTGAAATTTTTTATGTTGATGTCCCATCTACTCATCCATTTGAAGTTTTGTTTCATCTATTTATCTTCTATCTATGTAACTTTTCATCTTTTGTGGCCTTGGGCCACTTATCAGTCCTCATGTTTTTTAATTTTTTTAAGTAACAAAGTAACCTAGTCATAGAATTTGCCTCCAATAGGAAATTATTGCTTCAACAATGATGATTTCATAGGGAACTGAAACCTTAATTTTAATTTCTTTTCTTATCTAGTTTTGGATCCTTTCTATTTGTCTCTATTTCATAAATGTCATTACACTAGCCCATACCTCGTAACCATGCATAAAGAGATATTTATATTATATCCTGCATGGTCATTTATATTTCCCCATGAATGTAGACAAACTTTCACTATTTCAAGCTACCTTATACCTCATAAAACTAGGTTCATAGTCAATACGTGGGAAATAAGAAGATATCTAGTTGTATGGGAAGATCCCTTGACATTCAAGCCTCAAAAGGTTTATGGGAAAAAATATAGACAACAAAGGTAAAGAATGAAAGATATATTATAATACCAATTTAAAAAAAATGCTCACACATATTTTTAAGCAAATCACATACACATACTCAAAAAAAATTACATGATTAAAAATTCTATTAAAATATATGTTATTGCATACAAAGACTTTTTATACTCTTTGATTCTTGCCTTTTTTATTCTTTCTCTCTTGAATTCCTTTCTCTACTTCTTATCTTTACCAAATGATCCAAGTACATTTATTTATAGACTATTTTGAGTTTCCTCTAGAAGGTTACCTAATACACCAAATATGATGGACTAACATTAATATGTCAAATATGATGGAGTATATTAATACAAATAAAAACTAACAAGTTTAATTACTAAAAGACAACAAATGTTAAAGAGAGAGAAAATATTAAATTCATATAATGTCAATCTTATATATTCAACACTCCCCCTCAATCTTGACTTTCAATATTGATGACCCCCAAACTTTCTCTCAGATGCTCAAAAATCTCCTTAAATAATGGATTTAGAAAATATCTTGAACTTGATATTTAAATTTTGAAAAACTCTAAGTATATTTTACCATTGTTGATGGGTTCTTTTATTAAATGATATCCAATATCAATGTGTTTTATCCTTTCATAAAAAAAACATGATTAGTTGATAATGTTATTGTTGACTTATTATCACAAAAGATATTTGTTTCTCCTGTTTGCTCTTTTTTCAAGTCTATAAACATTCTTTTCATCCATATTGCTTGACATGTTTCTGACATAGTTGCTACATATTCTTGTATTGAAAGAGTTATAATGGGTTTTTTTTTGAATCCATGACACTACTCTTGAACCAAAATGAAAACCATATCTTGAATTTCTCTTTCTATCATCAGTGTTACCTGCTCAATCATTGTCTATGTAACCAATAGCTTGAATTCATCTTATTATGTATATAAAATACCATAATCTTTTGATCAACTTATGTATCTCAGAATTATTTTAATTGCTTGTTAATGTGATTATTTTGGAATTTCCATGAACCTTAAAATTACACTCACTACATACTTTATGTTAGACCTTATTTCCATAAAATACATCAAACTTAAAACTAGTATTTTATGCACTATTGGATCAACTTTATTGCTCTTATCCTCCTTGATCAATTTCAAACCTAATACAATAGGTGTAGATGCTAGTTTATATTTCATCATCTTGAACCTCTTCAAAAAATCACTAGAATACTTGACTTGATAAATTAAAATTCCTTCATCTATCTAATTTACTTCAAAACCAAGAAAATATTTCATCTCAAATTATTGCTTGATTTATGATTTGAACAACTCCATTGAAATATTTCATGTGAACATCAAATCATCAACATACAAACATAAAATAAAAAATTCAACTTGATATAAAGATTTAGTTTGCTACTACTTTAACTAAAACCATTACTTAACAAGTATGAGTTAATGTGACTATACCAAGCTCTTGATGTTTGATTAAGATCATACATATATTTATTCAATATGTAGACTTTATTTATATGAACAAAAATATCATAACTAGATGGTTTATTCACATATAATTCTTCTACCAATTTTCTATTAAAAATGGTGACTTGACATCCATTCGATAAACTTTTCATTTTTTTTGAGCTGCAACTAATAAAATAGATATGGCATTATCCAATTTTTGTTATAGGTGCAAATGTATCATTGAAATAAATTACAATATATTATTAATATCCATTTGAAACAAATATTGACTTATGCTTCTATATATTTACATCAAAATTAAAATTTATCTTGTATACCCATTTCACTCGAATAACATTATTTCCTACTCTAAGATTCACTAGATCCCAAATCTAATTTCTCTATGGTCATGCTCAAGAGAACTCATTATAACATTTTTCAATGAGGAATTGTCGTATCCTTATATTTTGAGACCCTAAGTCTTATTTATTCCCTCTTCTTCCCTCTATTATTTGTCACCATTGTTAAACATAGTAGAACACAACCAAAAGATAGAAAGCAGGTTAAAGATGAAATCACAAAGCTAAAAAATTAAACATAAAAATAACATAAACAAAATGTTGCTCAAGAAAAGACATAATTGTGAAATGAAATGATATTAATGACATCTAGGAGACTAAATGGTATATGGGACCACTGATTACATATATTTCTCCAACCACTCCAAGACTCATGGGACCAACTATCCCTCATTTAGAATGTTGATCCTCCTTTTTTTTATATGAGTTAACATATCCTCCAACCCTTTTATTTATTTTTATTTAAATAGTTATACCATTGAGCCATATCTTAATTTTTACACATATTTGGATCTAATGACCTTTTACCTTAAACATTCAAGGATAAAATGCTCATCCATTTCAATTGTGGAGTATAAAACACATACCCTCTCATCCCATTGTTCTGTATGTGATGTACATATGTGCATTTCATATATGATCCCATGGAAGTTAGTATGAATTTGATAAATGAGGATATTTTATCTCCATTTAATTTTATCCCCTGTATAGATTTTTTTAATGCTCATAAGTCTAGTTGCACTCTGTAATATAGTGTTGTTATTTCATGCTTGTTTTCTTCCTACACGTCACTATTATGAAATTTTTATTCACTATTAGGACCCTTCATCCTAGCCATCATTTTATTTTTGGTTTATATAATAAAAGGATATTGACTCATATAATTTTTAAGATATCCCTCACACCCATTATAATAGATATAATAGTATCTAGTAATAGTGTAATGGTGGAATAATCCCACATTCATGGGGAATAGTAGTTATCTAGTGATAGATTACTATAAATATGAGTTTAGTCTAGTATGAAGGAATCCATGAATTATATTTAATTGACATTTATCAAAGGATGTCCCCCCTTGAAAAGGCTAGTGATTCTACAATTATATTATTTTAATGCAATTCTATTCCTTTGAATCAATATAATTCTATTATTTCCATTATAATTTCATACATTTATAGTCTAATATAATATATTACAATAAGGATCTTAGAATATAGTATCATAATTCTTTCTAGGGCCTATTTTTCTTTTCTATCCACTATATTCCCTCACCTTTTTTTTAATAGGACCCCAATGATCATAAATTAGTAATAGATCAGTACTGCGAGGTGCATTTCTTAACCCATCCATGTCACAGTCTGTGTTTTACAAGTTGTATATAAATCCATATCTATAGTTTATTTTTTGAAAAAGGCCATCATCACTACGAGTCGTGTTTGAAATTTTGTCAATCTACATTGATGTTTTTATGCTTTAGATCCCCAAACCACCATGTATGCTTCATTTTTTCTTGCTAAAACATTTGGAATAAGAATTTGTGTCGATAGTGATGCAATGCATCATCAAAATTGAGCTATGGTAAGGACCTTCATTGATAATCTGATTTATCTAACTTTTATTTTACTTAAATTCCATCAGGTTTAGCTAAAAATGTGACTAATTATACTATAATTTTCTTTTGTTTTGATCTAATTTTGGCCATATAGCCAATAGACCTCACTATACTTATCTTTCTCTTATGTCATTTATGATATGAGTGTAATTGATCTCTTTATATTTTCTTATAGTTGAAACTTTGGATTTGGTTTAGGCACTTCTACCCACTGATCCCATTATAATTGCTTAAAATTTTAGATCCAGTTGTGGCCACACTACCAACAAATATTCTTATAACCAAAGATAAGTTGTATAAAAAAGATTAAAGAAATTTTTTGATGTCCATAGGCCAACTTCACCATTGTGATTTTCTTAGCAAAATGATAATTTTAAGGGTTAACTCCAAAATTTCACAAAAAAAACTAAACTCCCATACTTCAATCAGTGTTGCCTACCCCTCAAACACCATTGTAATTATCTTGAAAAATAGATCTATTTACTATATAAACTTCATTAAACTTTATTTCCATCCTCCAACCCCTTGGTAAATGGTCATTAATTATGTTAACACCATGGCTAATGACATTACTAAACTTTAGTCTAAAATTGATGCCCTTCATCAAGATATACATAACCAATTCTTTAGCATCCATGTTGAAATTTGAGCACTCATAATTCATGGGGATCATCACTCTAATGGTATTTATTCTCAAGCACCATTCCACTACCCTAAATTGGATTTTATAAAATTTGATGGTACCGACCCCAATATGCTAAATAATATTTTAGCTTGCATCCCATTGATGAAAGAGTCCCTATTAATTCATTTTATCCATAAAAATATGTTCACTAGTACCAATGGTATTGTAAGTCACACACTAAACCTAAGTGGATTGAATTCAACAAAATCTTACTCTTACATTTTAGGCCTAGTGTTTACAATGACTTCATAGGGATATTGACTAAATTTCATCAAATTGGCACCATGCAAGAATATCAAATAGAGTTATATAAACTCACCAATATAATAAAGGATCTCTCTAATGATTTTTTTCAAAGATACTTCATCAATGGCCTCAAGGATGGGCTTTGATTTGAGGTTAAAATGTTCCAACCTCACACCATGATGGAAGTCTTGGGTTTAGCCAAGCTCACCAAAGACAAAATTACATCCCAACATTTAAATTCCAATTGGGAAACATCCAATCCCTCTTTCCAACATATCACCATTAATAAAACCCCCATCAAATGTCTCACAGAACCTGAAATACACACACATCACATAAAAGGGCTCTATTACAATTGTGATAAGCTCTAGGACATAAATACATAGAATACAAATTGTACCTACTATATTTTGATTTTTCACCATATAATAATGATTACGAGGATACCACTAGGATCTAGCACATGAAGCTAATGATTGTAGGACCTCAAATTCCCCTCCTAAAATTTCCATGTATGCCTTGGCTAGAGTCACCACTCCCCAAAAAATGCATGTTAAAGGGTTTTTTAAGAAAAAAACCCTCACCATTATCATTTTTTCTAGTATCACTCAAAACTTCATCGACCCTTAGGTGGATAAGCAAGGAGATTATTTTATACACCCTTTTCCAACTTCGAAGTAATGTTTGACAGTTGGGGAACATTATTGTGCAAAGGAAAGTGTTGCAATGTTTGCATTTCTATGGTTGACTATAACCTTAGGACTGACATATTTTCTCTATCCTTAGGCATATGTGATGTTGTATTGGGAGTGTAATGGTTACTCACTCTTGGACCCTTTTTTTTGTATTTTTATGAATTATAGATGTAGTTCACTAAGAATGATTATCACTACACCCTGCAAGGCCTTCTTCCTAGATCCAAAAGTGTTATCAAATCCCATAATATGGATATAATTATTAAATATGGGTCTCAAAACATCATTACCCAATTATTCTCTTTACACACTACTTCTCCACTAGATTTTATCCAATCGTAAAACTTGCAAGATGTTTTGGTTAAGCATGCAACTATTTTTATGGAACCAATAGGATTACCCCATCACTACCAAGAGGACCATCGTATCTAGCTTCTTCTAATTAGTATTCTCCTAAAATTACACCATACCTCTACCCATTTCATCAAAAGGCAAAGATTGAAAAGATGGTTCATGACCTTCTATATGCAGGCATCATTTGCCCGAGCACTAATCCTTATTCTTCACCTGTCCTGCTCATTCTTAAGAAAGATGGTTATTAGTGACTCTGAATTGATTATCAAGACTTGAACAAGATCAAAATCAAAGACAAATTCCCCATTCTAGTCATCGATAAGCTCCTCAAATATCTACATAGTGAAATGTTTTTCTCCAAATTGGACCTATGCTCTAGCTATCATCAAATCTATGTTCATGAAGTCGACATTACCAAAATGACATTTCATACACATGATGGTCATTATGAGTTATTTTTCATGCCATTTAGGATTACCAATTCCTCCTAAACCTTCTAGATATTAATAAACCAAGTATTTCATCTATTTTTATGGAAGTTTACCTTGGTCTTTTTTGATGACATCCTCATCTACAACCACGCATGGGAGGATCACCTCAACTACCTAGACACAACCTTGGGAATTTTTGATGCAAACTAAATATGTGCCAAACATTCCAAATATTATTTTGGTAAATCAAAATTTGAGTACCTAGGACATATTATTGCATTTGATGGCATTCATGTTGACCCCACCAAAATTAAGGCTATGACAACCTAGATGACACCTTCAACACTCAAAATTCCATAGGGATTTCTTGGCCTGATAGAGTACTATAATAAATTCATCAAGGATTATGAAAAAATTGTAGAACCATTAATGGATATGCTCAATACACAATCCTTTATATGGTCTCCAACATATGCTAAAGCATTTTATAGCCTCAAATAAGAAATGTGCACCACCCTCATCTTGGTCATGCCTAATTTATCCTAGCCATTTATTATTGAGGGTGATGCATGTTGCATAGGTCTTGGTGATGTAATCATGTAGGATGGATGTTCCATTGCCTTCACTATCAAGGAATTCATTGAGAATAATTTGGCATAATCCACCTATGATAAAGAAATGACATTTATTCTCCATACAGTCCAAAAATGGCATCCATACTTTATTGGATGACATTTTTACACCAATAATAACCACAAAAGCCTCAAATATTTTTTAGAGTAATGGGTATCTTCCCCAAATCAGAAAAAATGGGTTTTAAAACTCATGGGATATGACTATGAGATCATTTACAAAATTATCAAGGAAAATGTGGTGGTTGATACTCTCTCTCACCAGTTAAAAGGCTTGATGAGACTCTATGTAATATATATTCCCTATTCCACATAGATCCATGATATTAAAATAGAATGGAATAATGCCAACACAACCCACTAACGCATTCTTCAACTATTTGTTGATTCATCTATTGAACTTTACTATACTTGGGATGACCACACATTGAGACATAAAGGTTACATTTTGTTGACTACAAGATCCAAGTTCAAACACACCATTTTATAGGAGATGCATGATTCCTCTTCATCTAGTCATTCAAGGTTTTTGAAAACATGTGACCGAGTTCACCATAGTTTTTTTTACCTAGGAACCAACCAGGATATCGAGACATTTGTTGTTGAATGTGATACTTACCAATGCAATAAAGAAGAAATATTCACCCCACCTAGTTTACTCCAACTACTTCCAATTCCAACACATCTTTGGATATACATTTCCATATATTTTATTGAATGTGTCCAAAAATTTGGAGGCAAATCAGTGATTCTTGTAGTACTAGATCACCTTTATAAATATGTTCATTTATGTGCCTTGGTCCATCCCTACATTGATTCTATTATCACTCAGACATTTCTTGTTCAATTATTCTAATTATATGGTGTTTTTGC
The DNA here is from genome assembly GCA_037957365.1 of Torreya grandis. Classification (NCBI taxonomy): domain Eukaryota; kingdom Viridiplantae; phylum Streptophyta; class Pinopsida; order Cupressales; family Taxaceae; genus Torreya; species Torreya grandis. The sequence goes on along the minus strand of JARHVA010002960.1, from coordinate 1,592,970 downwards.
CTCTAATATCTCATATCATGATTCTACCTTCATAAGTCATTTTTGGCAAGAACTCTTCAAGTGTCTTGATACAAATTTGAAAATGAGTTTAGGATATCATCCACAGACTAATGGATAGACTTAAATTATCAATAAATGTTTAGAAACCTATATTCATTATTTTGTCATAAAGCAACAACATCAATGGGTAAAATATTTACCTCTTATAGAATGGTGGTACAACACCTCCTACCACATAGCTACCAAGTCAACCACATATGAGGCCATCTATGGCCAAAATCCACCTTCTTTTATTTTATATATACCGAGAAACTCCCTAGAATAGGTTGTTGATTCTATCATCAATACGTATGATAATATTATTCAACTCCTCAAAGATAATATTCACATGGCACAAAAGCACATGAAGCAACAAGTGAGCCAACACTGCTCTGAATGATCCTTTTAACCTAGAGATATGGTTTTTATTTATCTAAAACCTTAAAAGCACTCATCTTTTAATCTCAAAATCCACCATAAATTAGCTCCAAATTTTTATAGGCCTTGTAAAGTTCTCTAATGGGTTGGAATTGTCTCCTACAAGTTATAATTCCCACCTTCATAATGTGTACACCCTATTATTCATGTCTCATGCTTGAAGAGGGTCCTTGGACACAATTTCACCACCTAGATAGTGCTTCCATTATTTGATGTAGAAGGGTCTCTCTTTTTATAACCTGAGGCTATCCTCAATAGGTACTCTCATCCACTCCACAATCAGGTTATCACATTTATTTTATAGTGGTAGGGGATGCAACCAAAATATGTTACCTAGGAACCTTTTATTTCCATTCAATAATAGTTTCCTCACCTTAAGCTTTGGGTAAAACCTTTAAGGGGGAGGGAATGTTAGGACCCTTCATCATAACCATCCTTTTGTAGTTGGTTTATTTAATAAAAGGCTATGGATGCATATGATTTTTAAGATGTCCCTCAAGCCCATTGTAATAGATATAATAATATCTAATAATAGTGTAATAGTGGAATAATCCCACATTCATGGGGAGTGGTAGATATCTAGTGATAAATTATTATAAATAGGAGCTTAGTCTAGTATGCAAGCATCCATGAATTATACTAAATTAATCTTGCTCAAAGGAGATTTATCCCTCAAAAAGGTCAATGATTCTATAATTATTCTATTTTAATGCAATTATGTTCCTTAGAATCAATATAATTCTATTATTTATGTTTCACTTTCATTTATTTATAATCTGATCTAATCTATTGCAGGAAGGATCCCATCCTTCATATCTCTTTTTTTTCTTTATTAATATATTAGCATTTGTGTAAGTTGATGTCCCATATACTCATCCATTTTAATTTTTATTTCATCTATATATTATTTTGTCTATGTAACTATTCATCTCTTATGGCCTTAGGCCACCTTTCAGTCCTCATGTTTTATGGTTTTTCTTAGTTGACAAAGTAACTTGGTTATATAAGTTGTATCTAATGGGGAAGTTTCTATTTTGACAAGGATAATTTCATATGGAAATGAAACCTTAATTATAATTTTTTTTGTGATTATTTGCTTTTGGATCATTTTTATTTATCTCCATTTTTATTTTTTTATTCCACTAGCCCATACCTCAGAACCATACAACACCATTGGCATAATAATTAACCTAAATAGTACCATGGTGGTCTTTTAATCCCTTAAATAAACATTATTGCACCTAGGTTGTAGCACATAGAGATCTTTCCAACCTAATTATACTCTTTTCATCATGCATGTGTTCTAATTGAGCTTATTGTGAAAGTTGAGGCTGATATATTTGTATTATAACACAAATTATATATATTTTCATGCAAACTAAAAATTATGATGATGTTTCTTCCTTTTCATTGAGAAAATCATAATTTTAGTTTTACAAATGTTCATTTACATCCATAATTATTTAAAAAATAATTATAAGGCCTGAATATGTTCTCTAAGATCTGTAAGATTTTCACCACATATTTGAACAAGTAGACCCCTTCCCATACAAATTTTTTTATACAATCTTATAATTTTTCAATATATAACACAAATAAAGTTAGGGATAGATGGAAACCTTTTTTTTTATGTTTATATCACTCTCAAAACATTTATACAACATTACCTTTGTTTTTATTTTAACATTAACTTGCTCATATAATTTGAAAATTATTTTTATGTAGTGTAGTGAAACCCCTAGTTTGATATAAGAACATCAAGGGCCTAATGTAATATTTCATCAACCAAAAATATGAATAGGATAGGTATCAATAAGCAAGGTCAAAAATATTTGATATTATAAGTTTTATGGTAATTTGGGGTCACTTATGTAGGTTTACAGTAAGCTTTGAATCCTTAGATTAGTGCAACACCTAAAAACCTAATCTAGACTTATACATCACCACAATGGAGATACAAAGATTATGTTAACATACATATTTATGAGAAGCATGAAAATGATATAAGGAATAAATCTATCAAATCAATTATTATCGTGTTATTACATATTTGCATGAAAATGGAGAAAATGCTACAGGGATTGTGGTAACATGTTATTTTACAAGTACATTATTATCATCATTATAAATCCATATTTCAAAATAAATCTCAGTAAATTATCATGGTTTGTTTGTATAATGTAAAATATGTTACAAGCATTGTAATAACTCACAGTTCTATAATAAGTATGTTGACATCATTTGGATCTCATTTGTTAAATTAGTTTATGGCACAAGGTTATATCTTTATTCCACAAAGACTCTTTGCTTAGAACCTATCCATGGCTGATTTTCAACAAGGTGTGATTTGTTTAATTAATTCTATACTTTGTGATGAGCCTTGTTGATGTGTTATGGAACCCATGATTTGTTATGAACAATGAGAGTGTATTTTACATTCAATAATTGTGATGCATAGTGATGTGTTGCAAATCATTTAATGATTGTGTCTTATGGTGATGTTTTACCTATATTTTAATGGTTGTGGCATAAGTGGGTAGTTGAGAGCATTAATGTAAATAAGTGGATTGTGTATTGATATAAACACATCCTTAAATTTGTGAGAAAATTTTTCTTTGGGGAAATTAGTTCCTTGGTATTTCTTATAAGTATTTTAGAGAAATAAAGAACCTATATTGGTCTAAATAGATATTTGCACAAATCATAGATTTAGAAGTGTGAAAGGCTATAATGCATATCAATTGGAGACATTATTAATTTTTAAAGTCTTTAATCATAATGTTGTATGTATGCAAGCTACAATTCCTCATTTAAATCAATAAAGAACATTATTATTTTAGTTAAACATATTATTTCTATGTACATGATAATAAATCAATCCATTTATTTTATTAAATATGTGGGTTGTGTAGTTTAAGGTTGTACTTCATTGGACCCCCTAACCATGACTTTATCATTTTATATTAGAGGAAAGTTAAAGTTAGTGTTTTTATTAATAGTAAAAATGGGTTGTTAAAGGGGACCCACCCAATTACAAATTGCAAATAGGCATGGTCTAAAAACTAGAAGTAAAAAAAAATTCTTATTGAAAGACCATGAAAGATAACTAATACAACTTTTAGCTAAATGAAAGCTAAAACACAATATAAAGACAAAAATACTACAACACTAACATCCTAGGAAATTATACTCTTCCATAACGTCATACCAATTTTTATTCATGTTAGTTATAATTATATTCATTATCTAAAGTGGTTTTGGTACCTGAGTCTCTTCTACCAATCCCTTCTTCTTCTTATCTATCTTTCCATGCTCCATAACTTAATTCTTCCTTTAGTCACCAATCTTAAACCTTCCATTTTTTTAAGACAATTTTACATAGAAATAATACTAAAGTCTATTATCATTCTTAAATTGTCCTTGAGTATTCCATATTCACGTTCAATACTTGAAACCTTATCATTCATTCTTTCCATCTACACACTAATTTACATAAAATCAACCCTCATATAATAAATTCCATAATTATTGTTCATGTTATTCACAATTTCCTTGAGTCTAGAATGATCCATCATAAACTAGCTCAAAAAAGCCTTATGCAACTCTATTTCATCACCCATATTTTCCAATTCATTTTGTCTCTTAAGGGATTCTATAACATCATAAATATCCTTGTCCATTTTATCTTTATTATTAGTTACTTCTTGCATGTTCATAACTATCACATTTTCAACACACCCCTCCTTAAGCTACTAGAAACCTTCAATAACCTCATTCTATTTTTTCTCTTCCATGATTGTATCATAGACTTCAACATTTCCTTTTAGAGTCTGCTCATTTACCATATCCAAATCACTCAATGTTTCCCACCCTTCAACCACATTATTATTATCCAAAGTATCAATATTCTCCTTGTCAAGTTCAATGGGGTTTTTACTTTGACCTTCCTATTGATCCTTTATTTTTTCCCTATTGAACTCTTGAGAAATCTTTTGGGGGTAAGATTCAACTTAAAATAATTCTTTTGAGGAAAAAGGGTTATAGTTTAAGTATTAATCCTAATCCCTATTAAAAAATTATATATTATAAATATAACAACCTGATGTAAACAACTTGTATATCAAAAATATAATAACTTGATGTAAAGGGTATTGCTTCTTCCCTTTCTTAACATCCAAAAAAAGATTTATAATGAATGCAAAATGTAGAATAGAATAATAAAAGGCATTTAATTTCTAAAGTAGTTTAAGATAGGAAAATGATAAAAATTAAATACAATGAATCTACCTTCGATCATCACATACATTATAATTTGTTCTACCACTTCATTATAAGGATGAGGAAAATATTCCCTAAGAAAGCCCCCTTGATATTCAGTAAGTTCCTCACCCTCACTCAGGAATTTTTCCTTCTCCTCCTTATAATATTAACTTGATTTTATATACTTACTATCATCCAATATAAGACCCATAACTTGAGTAATTAAGCCCTCAAATATTTCCATTATTGATTTCAACCTTGAGTTCATTGAAATTGTCAAAAAAATTCTTGGAAAGGTATTGGTTGTAACCATCTATGTTTTCCATGAAAGTCACTAATCCACCTATTTGGATAATCTCCCATACCTATGCATTCTACTTGATTCTCCCAACTAACATTGGCTCCACACAAAGCAAACTTACACCCATTATGCTAATCACCAAGTTAGTACTTGCCCAAATAAAAAATAATAGTGAATGCCTTTTGATATTGTAAAAAATAGTCCTTATCAATAGGGTTTTTGAATTTCATCCCATACACCATTTTAAATGGCTTGATGTAATCATTACAATATAATTCATTACTTTCCACACACAAGTTATAATTAATATCAATTATATCAAAAAACTTATTTCCATATATTTTACCATGTCCCTTACACCCATCCTTCAACACACATAAAGCATTGAAATCATCATGAATATTCATCATAAAATTAATGAAAATTGATGAGCTTCTTTCTATCCATAATAATTTTGAATTCATTAAGAAGTATATCTAATTTAGACCAATTCTTAAGCAATAGAGATATAATGCCCCTATTATCAAAATAATCTACCAATTAGTTACCTTTTCTATAGATATGTTTAAATCTAATTGATTCAAATGAGTTTCCCAAGCTCATAATTTATTCAATAATGTCACTTATAATACAACTAACCTTATTCATCTTATTAAGGCAATTGAAAATGTTCATATAATCACCTTTAACAATTAATTATTCACACTCCAAATCCTTTTCCATTTGAATTCCCCATAATGCTACAGGAGCTTCAACTAGATGAATCATTTGATACCCCATATTGCCTTCATAATCACCTATAACTTGACCATACTCATCTTTTATAATGCTAGCAACACCATACAAACTTGTACTACCTTTATAATGGAAATTGAAGTTTAACTTAATTCAATTGGGTAGAGTATTCATCCATTTAAGATGCTTTTTGAGCTTGATTCGAAGATCCATTGGTATCTCACCCTCAACATTAATGTTCCAATTCTTAGCAATTAATTCTTCTTGAGAGGTAAATTTTTATTCTTACTTCATTTAATAATTTTCCAATTTTTCACAAGATTTATAATTTTTAAATTAAAAATTAAAGGATATGCCTTTGTATCCCTAAAAATTATGTTATTGTGTTCCTTCCATATTCCCCATCGCTCATGGGGAAACACCATTATCCTGATTCAAAAATGGTGATTTCTAAGCCAACCAAGATTTTTTAAGAGAATCATTATGAATCTAGATCAACTAAAATTTACACAAGATTTCATCCACCCCTTAAAAACAAGGGGGAATTTCAACATAATATGTTGAATAAATTCATTATCCAATTCACATAAAAAAACAATTGACCAACATCACACCTCTTTTGATAATGTTATCAAGCATAATGATCTTATTTTGAATGAATAACCATAATACAATGTTTATTTTTGGAATAATATATTTATCCTAAACTCTCAACCATGAAAAGGACTTGATATTAGGAGGAGATAAAGAAGAATAACCAAATTTAACATTATACTACCCATCTTTTGAGTTTGACTAAACTAATTCATCTTCCTTAATCAAATTTGAAATATGAACACCTCTTAAAGTAATATTAATATTAAGGATAATATTCCTAATTTCCACATCAACATTCTCAATGAAAATATGCTTCCATTATTTTATATCATTTTGAGTATGAATATAGTTAAGTACTTTAACTCTAAATAATGTTTGAAACTAGAGACTAATACACTACCCTTGCTCTAGATTTTTCAGAGGTCTATATAATAACTAAGAATCCTCCAAAAATATGATATTTAAACCATTCCCAATCTTCCACCTATAGCCATTCATAGTAATATCTCTATTTTTCACAAAGAAGTTTAAAAATTGTAGAACCTCTTATGAAATATTCCTCAAAAAGGAAAGAATCAACATTTTTATTATTTAAATACTTATCCTAAATATATTAATCCATAAATTTGACTCATTAATAAATCTCTTGTTTATCTTGGAAACAATCACTTTATTCATCAATTTCAATATCTATAAACCAAGCCCACCATTTTGTTTGGGAAGATAAACCTTATCCCAAGTTGCCAAAGGAAATATTTGTTTATCCTAAACCCCAGGCCATAAAATATTTTATGAATATTTTATAATTTATCTTGAACAACTTTTACATTTTAAAAAGATACATTAAATAAAAAGGAAAGCTTTGAACATTTTTTATTAACAAAATTTTACCTACTTGAGAAAGAATCACCCCTTTACAACTAGAAAGTTTTCATTGAAATATTTCAATAAGAGTATTACACAACTAAATAGGAAATGGACCAGTAGATAAGTCATTCCCAAATACTTTGAAGGAATATATTTAGTTAGGCACCGAAATATCTGAGCTATATTATGCTATCTAGCCATAGAAGTATTGACAAAGAATAAAGAACTTTTATCAAAATTTACCACTTTTTTTGAAGCCTTTACATAGACAACTAAAATTATTTCCAACTTAGCATCTTTAATGGAGGAAATATCAAGAGAAATTGTTTCATCAACAAAGTATTTATGGAGATTAGATTTCACTTCGTTGGTAGCCTTAAATCCTTTCAAACCTCCATTTCTAATAACAACCAAATAGTTTATGTTCAAGGAGTCCATCATAATGATTTAGAAAAATAGAGATAAAGGATATCCATGTATAATTCTCCTTTTGCTTCAAAAAAAAAAAAAAATCCATTTATAAGAATTTAAAACATAGTAGTATAAACACAAGTCTAGATCAACCAAAGGATATGAGAATGAAAGCCAAATTTATTCAAAATAACATCAACAAAATTCTACTCCATTCTATCATATGCCTTACTCATATCCAATTTAAGATTCATACTTGGTTTCTTTCTCTTATCCATGGATTTAATGGTTTCATGCAATGCAATGATCCCATCCTGAATTTGCCTACCTAGAATAAACCCCCCTACTTTTTGAAAATAATCTTTTCCATCAAAGGTTATATTCTCAAATAAAGAATTTTCATGTATATATTATAGATTAAATTTCATAAACTAATAATATGGTATTATGAAAAGTAATCCACTCCACATTTCTCAGGGATCATGCCAATGAAAGTATTATTAAATTCTCTAATAATTTTTATTGACACAAAAAACTCATCAGCAGTTGCAACCACATAAAATTTAACAATCTCCAATTTTTTTAAAAAGAAGGCCATGGGAAACCCATAAGGTCATGGGGCCTTATATTTATTTAACATGAAAATTACAGACTTAACTTCTTTAGCTATTAACAATTTTAGCAAAGGAGCATTATCTTGATTTACGATCAATGAAGGGATGTAATAAATAAAATCTTGAGCCAACTTAGCAACAAGACTATTTTTAGCATCAAACATATTCTAAAAATAGGTGAAAACTTCCTCCTTAATTAAAAAATGATCAGAACATATTATACCATCATCCTTTAGGATTTTTGAAATTCTATTGTGACTTCTATTCTTAAGCCTGGACATATGAAAGTATTTTGTATTCTAATCACCTTCTTTCAGCCAAATATCCTTATATTTCTATCTCCAAAATGATTCCTAAAAAGCCACAATGGAGTGATATTCACTCAAGAGAACTTTCTCCTCAATAAATGTTTCATCGATAATACCATTCATGTCATAATGCTCTTCCAAAACTATAAGAAAAACTCTAACATTATTCTTATGTTGAAATATGTTACCAAATACATCCTTATTCCATATTCAAAATTTTATTTTAACATTATTAAGTTTTTTCACCAATCTAAAATAACAGTCCTTGATATTTCAATCCTCCACCATTATTTAATCTTATCAACTAATTGTGGATGAGAAAACACATATGCTAAAAGATGAAGACATATTATTCTTAATCTTATCATCCACATTAAGAACAAGTAGGTTATGATCAGAACCAATTCTAGTGAGAGAAGTAAACAAATATCCATAGAAATTAACTAGTCAACATAAATAAGAACATGATCCATATGAGATTGAATAATATTTTCCCCCAATTGACTATTCAAATAGGTATAAGGAGAGCCTCTTAACTCAACATCCAAAAGATCATTATTTGAAATAAATGTTGCAAGATCATCCATAATTTAAATAAAAGCTTGAACATTTTTTCTCCAGAACTGAGAGGTGTATTCAAATATCCTAAAATTATCCAACTAATATGATCATAATTAGATCTAAATAAACTAATCTCATTCCATATTCTATGATGAGCAACATACATATTCAGAGCATAAACATTTGAATCTATCCAATTGAAATCCTGAACTTGATCATAAAAAATGGATATTTGATGTTTTTTTTTAATCAAAACTTTTCCCTCAAGAATTTTTTCATTCCAAAAAGTAGTAATCCCTCTAGATTCCCATGAATATCTAACAAAAGAAACTTTAGATTCCTTTCAAACTTTATTTTTTTGTTTCTTCCATCATTTCTTCATCCATTTTGGTCTCTTGAATAGCTAAAATGCATGGAATAATATTTTTTCTCAAATCCTTTAAGATTTTATTCTTACTGGTATGATTCATCCCCCTAATATTTGAAATTATCAACTTCATATACAATGTATTGCATGACCCTTAATATTTATCATTTGAATAATGGATTCCACCCTATTTGAAATCTTTTCCTTACTCTTTCTTCCATGAGTTTATAATTGAGATGATTTCCCGACCTTTTTTGAAGAACTAACATCTGGTGATATTTTCACTCCCTTTTATTTACTTGGTGTAACACTAAATTTTGAAAATTAATTCATCCTTATCCTTCAATGCAACCATGGGAAATAGTATTTTGCATGCTGAAATATTTTCTTCTTGCCCGAAACATAGCATTTTCTCCTATAAATCCTCCCTTTCCATAGATTATAGACAAGGAAACTAATTATTGCCAACATGATAAACTTGATAGTCATCTTGACCTTCAACCTATCGATATGATCTTATCACATTTGGTTCAAGGGATCCAGATTCTTGTGTATTAACTATATTTTTAGGGTAGTCACCAAGCCAAGCCTTTAATGATTTTATTTGATCACTAATTTTATTTTCTTGATCTTTGGTAACCTCTAAAACTTTCCCATCATAGATCCTTTCTATAAATATTCATACGCATTAGTCTTTACAGAATCTAACCCATAATAATTTTCATTAATGACCCTCTCTCCAACTTCATTTGAAGGGATTATGCTATCAATATTTACTTGTAACAACTCCTCTTTTTTTCCCTGATCAATACCATTCTCCTTAATATTTGCATTTCTGATTGATAGGTTCATGTGATTCATTTTTTGTTCTTTTCCCATGCTAGGTTATCAACTTTGGGCATACAACAATGACCTTTTTTGATAAAAAATGGATAATTTATAGTCATATGACCCAAATGGCTAAAAACTTCACACTTCAGAACTGAGTTGTCATATTCAATTTTTTGAAACCATTCACCCTTATATGAGTGCAATATCACACAAAAAAGGATCTCTTGATTCATGAAAGCATTGACACAAAAACTTACATGCACTAACCTAGTTATTTCCTTAATAAATACATCAAAATTTATAAGTTAACCAAAAATTTTAGCCAGACTTATGAATAGATATTCTTCCTATAATTCCATAAGAAAACTAGATATCCTTACCCAAATAAACATGATAGAAATGTTTTCTTTTTCTAGATCAAATCTAGGTTTTCATTTATTCATAAATAATCTAGATCTCCTTAAAAACCATGGCCTTCCATCCAATATAATTGAATATTCCTCCTCATGATTAAAATGGATCAATAAAATACATTATTCATTACAAAAATTTCAACATGCCGTCTTGGATCCCATATTCTAGTAGCCCATTTCCTAAAAGTGTTAATGTTCGCTCTAGCACCTAAAAACTTACCTACTAGTGTATCTGACATTATTAAAAATAATGTATTAATAAGTGAATCTATAACTTCAATGTGAATTCTATTTGAGTCCTTGGATATCAAAAATTATTGATGTGGGTGAATCTCCTCAATCTCCCCCATTTTAACCTTAAGTTTTTTTGCCTAAAATAATTACCATAGAATCCATTATTAAAAGTTGACATACCTTTGCTACTGTCACCTATCACCTTGTCCTTTGTCTGAATGTTTATACCTCCTAGGTCCACATCTATTAGAAACTATCCATAACCATCTCCTCTTTCCATTTTTGAATCTTTTTTTCAAATTTTCTCCTTTCATGTAGTTATGTCACTCTTGAGTATTCAAGATTTGTTTAAAAATACAAACGAAGTGTATAATAATAGTTGCAACCTCTTTACTTGAGCATATTATTTCAAGAATATGTTCTAAAATTTGGTGTTAATAGTATTATTTTTTTTCTTCCAATTGAAGTTAGGGTTGAACCTATTACTATTAAGGGAGAGAGAATAATGATAGTACTAAAATATAGGAATGCAACATTGGTTCAAGGTGTCTATGCAATATAAATAACTAAAGAATAATGTTTTTAGATTAAAGTATAATTATTCCCTTTTATAATTATATCATAACATAGTAATTTCATAGGTAAGATACTCGTGGTTACATTAAGGTTTTTAACTTTAAGTTATTGTTAGTGATTATTAATTTCCTCATTTACAAGTGTGGGTATAAAGTAGTTGTAGACACATTTTAATGATATTTTTGGGTAGAATATGTCCTTTTATTTTAGGAGAGAATTGTCATACAAAGGAGGTTGAGATATTTTGAGAGTTTCTTTTCCACAAGAGAAAGTGTGGGTAAATAAAAGTGAGACATTAATATTATATAAAAATATCTTCTAGATTATAAAAAGGGTTGGGTATAAGCTATTACTATATTAGGGTTTCCTCCATAACAAATAAAATTGGGTAAAGGACAAAGAGATAAATTTTAGCATCTGAGTTGCAAGAGTGTGTGATTTGTTCTCCATATTGTGTAGATGAGTATATGGCTTTAGATACATTCTTCATTGAATAAAATCTAGGTAGATAGTGCATATAAGTGTTATCAATATTGTGTAAGTGGGTAGATAACAATAAAGAAGATAGAATCTAAAAGAGAGATATGCATAGGTTTTCAAGTGGTGCAACAAGAGATCTTGAGGTATGAAAGTGGTATGATGTGTGTATATTTTCAAGTGATGTAGCATCAAATATAGATTTTTGTGTTTTCCATATTATTGAATGGTTAGAGAACTAAGAATTAGGAAAATAAGATAGTGTATACACATAATATTTTTAAACTTTATTAATTATTGATGTTTGCTCTGTTACAGGAACCCATCGAGATTGAATCACTCTAAGTGTATGCCTTAAAGGGTGCACTAGGAAAGGGGTAGGTAAACCATTAGTGGTTATCAAGATTGTTTTTCCCTATACCACCACTTTAAATCAACACAAACCTCTCTTATATGTTACCCTAGGATTTGGCACATCCATTACACACTCTTCCAAGCAATTCACCACCTCAAATAACCCTTACCTAAGACAAAACCTCTTTTTGTCATCCACCAAACACATTTAAATGGGATGACCCTATCATTGAAAAAAAGCATTTTACAAGACTAAGCCGGCCCAATTGACTTAATTCAAGACCTAACTTCTTTATTTCCTAAACAATTAGGTTGACTATGTTAGCTAAAACTTCAGAAGGCTTTAGGGTTAAATCTAGATGTAGAAACACATCTTTTTTGCCATTTTCATTAAAGAGAGATAGTGATAATCATTCATTTTTAGTTATTTATAATCTATTCTTCCACCATTATACTTTAGGATTCATTTCTTAGGATTTTACACATGGAGAGAAAAATCTTGTCTTTTGAAAAGGTGTTGGATGCATAAGACAAGTTTTATATCCCAGAGTTGACCTATCTTTGTGATCCTTATGAACTAAAACAACCTCTTACAAAGTACCATTAACCAAGGGAGAGATTTATCCTTGATGGGTTCATCTTTAGGGTAAGTATTCCTAACTCTTATTCCTCTATTTTGGTAGATAGAAGTAGAATAAGTAATGGTTTATGAATGAATTTATCTTTCCATGCATTAATATTACTTATGCATTGAATTTAGTATAGTTCTTCTTTGCATGTTTAATTTCATTTTTATTATCCCTGTTTATACCATAAACTTTGGTGAGCACTAGATTAGTTTTAATTTACTTTATCATTTACTTTGTTAGAAACTATAGGGCCTAGCTAGGGTTATTGTGTGGTATTACTTGAATATATGATTTAGAACCCTCTCTAGTAATATTTTGTGGTAAGATACCGCTTACTTAGTTCTAGTAGATCCATAGTGGTCATGATACTAATTGTCTAAATATACTAATAAATAGAAGGGATAGTGTAATTTATATTCTCCAAGCTAGGATTAATTTATAGATCAACTTCACTTTCCCTTGGCATACATTCTAGTGAACCCGACATGAGCTAACCCTTATAAGTTTTATTTCACACTTTAATTTATTGTCATTTATTAGTTATTTCATTTTTACTTCGCTGGATTGAATCTATCAGCTTAGTCTAACATTCTATGCACAATTTTAACACAGTCAATCTGATCAACTCTATTTCACTTTGTGTAGGTCATATTCAACTATAGGTAACTAGATCAATTTACTTGAATTAGTTTGCTTATTTGCATATAGGTTTTGAGACTCAATCGACCTAGTTGACTCTGTTAGTAGGTTAAAAATATTCATCTAGATAACATAATATAAAAATGAAAAATTCAAAAAGTTTAAAATCATCAGGTTCATTCTTACCATCTTAGTCATTTATTTTCCTTCCTTTCAATCCTATTTTTCATAATTTTTAGTTTATAAAATTGTGACCCTATAGTAAACTCAATCGACTGGATTGAGTTAGTTATGTAGTTGTTTCTTGTCTAGGAGACTTACATGATTAGTTCAACTATGTTTCTTTAGCCCTTGTTATAATAGACATAATCAACCCAATTAATTTTTTCTGTACTATTTGCATACTCAGTCAATTGAACTAACCCTGTACTCTTCAAGGAAAGTAATTAACTCATTTTTCTAGTAAAATTATCTTTTATTTTGCTACACACTTGTTTAGAGTAGCACATATAACTAAATAGAAAATTTTAATTTATCAATTTATTCACACTATTTTTATTTTATTCACACACTTCCAAATGACATAATGTCAAAAATCATTAAACAAGTTCTACCCAAGGTCTACCTACTTAGATTTAATCACCAAGTGGGAAATTGATTCAGTTTTCTAGCTGAGTATAAATACATGGTTAATGGTATATATTGACAAAGCACCCAACAACCTTATCATTGTAGGATTGTGAAGTGATGGGGTAGGCCCCAATACTAAGACAATACCATCACCAATACAGATTCTTTTCAGCCTTATCAAACTAAAACCATCTTTCAATTGCCTTTCTAGTTCCTTTCTAAAGTTAACTCCCCATCACATTTTTTTCTAAAATTATAATTTAAAACATTTAGGAATGATCGCATAGATTAGTCTTTATATTTACGTTGCTTCCTCTTTGATAATTATATAATGTATTATAAAAATTATATTGGCTAGAATTGGTACAAGGTTTGTGATGTGTGACATAACTGGATCAATTAGTTTAACCAAGTTGCTTATGTGTTTATTTCAATTATTATTTAAAATAACACTAGATCATCCAGAGTCATACTTATCAAAACCTATCTCTACCCTCAAAACATAGTTGACCTAGTTGAATGTGTCTCTTATAGTTTTTCTTTCCACAGAACATAGTTGTTTTAATCAACCCAGACTCTCATAAGATGGTCTTTAGTGATTATCCACATAATAAAATTGACTAATTTGACTATGTCCTTTCCTATATTTTTTTATTAGTCTTCCTTTAAAACTAAATCAAATTAGTTGACTATGTACCTCTTAGTTGATTCAATTCTTTATCATGATATTTTGCATAGCCGATCTATTTTTGTATCTCACTAATTTTGATCCTATTTGTCACCTTTTCTCTCTAATCTTAAATACTCATTCCAAGCATCATGAAATCCCTTATTATAATATTTTTTGAAAATATTAATCCATTTAGATGATATATGGGATATCATTTCCTCCCTACCTTTGTTACCCAAGAGGATACTCACTCTTAGTGCACCTTCTCTCACCATTCATCTTTGGACTATAATATGGTCCAAATTACCCTAAATAATGACATTGATGGATCAGATCCATTTCACACTTATCAAGATAATTATATTTCAAAATCACCTTATTATATTATAGGGGAAATTAACATAAGATTAACCAATAACCCTATAGGAAATATTTTAAACACTAACATTCTTCCACCCAACAACCCATCCCCTAATACCAATTCAAATAATGTTCCTCCTACCAATCCTAATAATCCACCTTTAAACACTAATAACCCTAATCCACCAATTGACACCACTCAAATTCTTGCACAAATAGTTCAAAAAATGACATTATACAAACATCTAATACTTCTCAAATGATATAAATGGAAAAACATTTATTAAACATGGCTAATCAACCTCCTATTCTCTTACCCCAAAATAATCAAAATTTTATCCATCCACCTCTTAGAGATGCCATGGGAAATATCATTCCCTAACTCCTTATACGCAACAAGATGCTCCAAAATATTCAAAATGAACCTTTAGCCGCCTTAAATATTTTTATTGATATTGGAAACATCTCTCCAACTATTAAATATGATGGGAATGAAGACCCTGTATCTTTCCTTAAAGAATTTGGTAATCTTTACAAAGAGTCAAATGAAACAAATACCTTTGATACTACAAAACTTCTAGTCAAAACATTCACAGGCAATGTATTAGAGTGGCATAATCAACTCCATCAACACTCCATGTGGCAACTCATGGATTTAGTCAATCCTCTAGTAAAATAATTTCATCACAATGATCTTCCTAAAAATTATCTTAGCCATTTTATCAATGCTAAATAATCCTTTTATGTATATCTCATGATTTCATTAAATTATGGAAATATTTGGCTTGTAAAGATGATCATAGCATGATTGATGATAAATTATTTAAACTATTCATAACTATATTAACACCTTCCCTTCAATATAAGGTTTGAATTTTAGCTCCCCAAAATCTAAATGATGCAATTGATTAAGCTAAAAGACAAGACTTTACTATGAAATAGTTTGAGGCAAAACCTAAATCCATCAAAAAATCTTTCCAAAATACCACTAATGTGATTAGTAGCAATAATCCAAAAAAAAAATAGGATTAGCCAAAGTGGATAACCCCCAATCTTCCCATGCACCATTAACAGTTCAAAAAATGAAGCAATTATTAGCCCCTTCTAAACCTTTCACCTACACTAATAATCCACCTACATAGTATGATCCTAAATTTTTTTGTTGGTTTCATTCCAATGTGGGTGATTCTATGAAACATGTAATGGGCTCAAAAAATTTGTTGTTTATTTCATGTTAGGAGATACATTCAACAATGATGTTATGATCAAGATACATCATCTTGATTATGTCAAAGACTTTTCAAATAAACAAGTTATCAAGTCCTCATAATCTAAACCTCCAAAAACTTTTTTTACTTTCAACCCACAACACTCAAATGAAAATATATTTGCAATTGATGTTTATTATGAATAATATTATACCAACTCTCAATATGTTAACTGAGCCAAAGTCAATTACAGACACAAACCCACCCACAAAGATCTTATCTCCAAGCCAAAAAATCCATCACTTGAAGAAATACTTCTCAAAGACACCACAAATATCACTACCATACCTTATGAAATAACTGAGGAAACACTCCCATAACTAGAACCTCAAACTACTTCCATTCTTACAAAAAACATTTTACCTCCCAAGCCTCATGTTGGTTCTTCATCTTCTAAATCTCATTAGAATTTTCTTAGAAGAGATCAATTTAATACCTTGTAAAATACCCCTCATAGAGTTATTTCATACTTATCCATATCCCTATAAATTATTAATGCAACAATTATAATACATTGAATAACCACCATCTCTTAAAGTGGAGCAACCTCATCAAGACCCTTCACTAACATAAGTACATGTTATCAAAACTATTTTTAATTTTTCCAAACCTTCCATAAAATTCCTTGAAAAAGATATGATTAATGATGAAATCATTTTTTGAGATAATGATCCACCCCTCTTCATTAAAATCACAATTAATACCACCGTTATTCAAAAAGTCTTAGTACACGAAGGGTCGAGCATTAATGTTACTTCCCTTTGGTTAATTAAACAATTTAGGTATACCAAAGATCAATTTAAACAAATAGGTATCACATGCTGATGATTTGATAAGACAAATCAAAAACAACTTGGATATATTTGTCTCCTCTTAACTATTGGAACCGAGACCATATGTGTATATAGAGGAAAATGTAGCTGACTTATTAATCAATATTATCTTGAAGAATATAAATCCTACTAACATTTTAGATTGTTGATACATTAGATATTCAGGGTCATGACCAAGATGGATCTGCTAGACCTAACCAAGGGATATCTTACCATAATAACATCACTACAGAGGGTTTCAAAGCCTCTAATCAATCAACACTATGAAATAACCCTAGCTAGGTCCTATGTTTTTATTTTCACTAAATAAATGACAAGTAAAATCTAATCTAGTGCTCACCAAAGTATGTGGCACAAAGTGGGGGTAATAAACATAAAAAGTAAACATCCATAGAATATCTATACTCAAGTCAATATATAGGAAATCCTAATGTATGGGAGAGATATACAAATGCTAATATATCTAATATTATAAAGAAAAAATAAAGTTATGAATACTTAACTTTGAAGATGAACCTGTTGATCCTCAATATTTCCATTGGCCAAGGTGTTTCACAAGAGGTTATTGTGGTATGTAAGGATAACAAGGATAAGTCATCTCTAGGGTAAACACAAGATCCAAAAGACTTTTACATAATACAAGATCCAAGTCTCCAAATAAAGTATTGAAATACTAACCTATGATTCTCAAGTAGAATGGTGAATAAGCATATGCACAATATAATATTCTTCTTCTTCTCTTCTTCGTAAATGATGGAAATGGATGTGTATATATAGTTGTATCAAAACCTAAACCTTTATGAAAGTTTAGATGATAATATTAACCCAATTTGACTCTATATTTTTATTCTATAAAAACAAGTTAGGCCCCAATTTAGGTCAACCAAGACTGACCTAGACCTATAATGTGTTTTTAACAAATTAAATACAGGGTTGACCTAGGCTAATAGTGTACTATAAACTATCAAAATAGAGTTTTAGGATTATAAAGGGGATACATAAGGTGGTGAATTTCTTGTAGGAGTGTGTAAGAGAGGAGGCAAAGCTTAGGGAAGTGTAAAGGAGAAGGTTGTGTAGAGAGCAAATGGTGGTATAAGGGACAACAATCTTGAGAAGCACCAATGGTCTACCCACCCCTTTCTTGGTATATATTTTAAGTCATGCACTCAGATAAATTAAGACTTAATGGGTTCTTGAAAGAGTGAAATCATCATCAATTGATAAAGTTTAAAAATATTATATATATATATATACATATATATATATATACATATATACATATACATATATATATATACATATATATATACATATACATATATATATATATATACATATATATATACATATATATATATACATATATACATACATACATATATACATATACTCAGATAAATTAAGACTTAATGGGTTCTTGAAAGAGTGAAATCATCATCAATTGATAAAGTTTAAAAATATTATATATATATATATACATATATATATATATATATATATATATACATATATATATATATATACATATATATATATACATATATATATACATATACATATATACATATACATATATACATATATACATATATACATATACATATATATACATATATATATATACATACATATACATACATACATATATATATATATATATATGTATATATATATATATATATATATATATATATATATATATATATATATATATATATATATATATATGCCCCACTCGAATCTCATCACGTGTCATGTAGGTGTAATAGGGGATGGTGCTTTGGAAAAAGAACATAGCAACACATAATGTTAAAAATGAATAATTTGCATTAAGAATCAGATAAGATAAATGAAAGGACATAATTGAAAAACACATACCTTTACTTACCTTAGTATTGTAGATAAATTTTGAATTGAAATAAATGTGAAGGTGTCCAATGTAAGGAACATTAAGTGAATTTGTATAAATTAGTGAAAAAAGAGTGAAATTTTGAAAAAAAAAGCATGTAATATGTGAAAATATTCTCTACAATGTCAGTATTATAGAACATATTATGATTTAAAAAAAGAGATAGAAGAAACAAATATATGGTCTAAAAATAAAATTTGGTTGTAAATATTTGATAGGTAAATAATTTTGAATAGTAAATATAAATAGGGTGAAAAATAATTCATTTTTTATTTTTACTATTATAAGAAAATAGTGCTTTGAGAGACCCAAGTTGAGCCTAAAGAGAGATCATGGTGAGGATACGATAACTATGATGAAGAGGATGCATAACAGACACAATGAGTGCATCATAGGTAAGAAAGCATGAATTTCAAATTTTTGAGCAATTTTATTTTAAATTAAACTAGATATAGAAAATTGAATGGTAGGCAAAATATAGACATCAAAATTGACCCTAGAAATTTTTTAGGTAGACTAGGGGTAGAATGGGGTATTGAGTAGGAAATGTTTGGACCAATAAAAGATAAAGACATTTATGGTAAATGGTTTAAAAGTCACCATATAAAAATAATAGAAACAACATGGTCAACTTAGTTCATAAGGCAAGGGGAAAATAGGGGACAACTACATAGTAGTGGGCTAACATAGTATTACTTAAGGTGGCTAAATACATATTAGTAGGCCAACACAGTTTAGAAAGGGAAGATGGCCAACATAGTGTCCTCTAGCCAATGCACTTGGTAATATATGGCTGATTTAGTTTTCTAAAGGGTGTTAACTACATACAAGAGGGATGATGTAGTATGATAAAGCTAGGAAAGGGTCAATTTAGTACCAAATAGGTCAATATAGTCTAGAACAAAAGGGATAACTATGTACCAGTGGGATGATATATTATAATAGGATTGTAATAGGGCCAATTTAATATCAAATGAGATGATGGTGTAGAAAAATAAGAAAACATAAGAAGCTAAATCAAAAAAGATAATGAAGTAGATAATTTGTAAATTTTTGAGAATGTATTTTATATATTATGACATCAAGATCTGATACATCTTCTTTTGTTTAATATTTTATAGAAACACTAGATAATTTAGCACTTGGTAGATGCATTGCTGCTACCAGATCTATTAGAGTGGTTAGCTAATGTGGACTGGGCTTGATTAGTCACCTTAGGCTTAAGAGACATCATGGAGATGAGATGGATCCCTTTGAGTGTTGATCTCATTATCATGGGAATAGTTGACCAACACTTTTTGATAGGAGAGAGGGGGACACTATTGAGGTGGCTATCACTTTGGAGGACATACATGCATTTATTAGACTTTTGATAAGTGGGACAATGATGATCATTGATACACTAGAGTCAAAGGATGAGAGATGAACCTTAGCCTAGTGGGATATGTGCTTAGATAGGATCTATCATAGATTTTGAGTGAGCTTATTCAATGTATATCTTGCATCGATTCTAAACAACTAGAAAGTAGTGATAGGTCTTGTGACAACATGAGTACTATGTCATAATTCAGATGATAAGGTACCAATTTAAATGATATACTTATGATAGTTGATATTGGATCAAGGAGTGATCTATGATTTTGGTTCTATCTCATGCATGATATGTATGGGATGTTGTCTTGAGGGTAAAAGATGATGGGACCATTAATGCTCTTGAGTGCATGGATATATGAGAGGTTCCCTGTGTATCAATTGATTGGGTTTCCCCATGTGATCAATGATAGGTTACCTTAGATCCTTTGATAGAGGAAGTACCATGTAGCATGGGTTGTGCCCCATATTATAGCTTTGTATATTGTCACATAAGGGCATATAATGTGGTATCCCTACACTCACATAGCTACTATATGGTTGATTTGGTCTACCATTGCTATAGGGTTGGCACACGTGCATATCATGATTCACTAAATTTCAAGGATGGATCCTCATTTAGTGGATCACATAACTAGATAGATGAGACTTACCCATCTATTGGTTCCCCTAGTAGTGCCTGTTTATTGGGCACAACATGCTAGAGAGTTAAAAGCAAGAAGAGGTAGAGGGGTACCTGTGGAGATACCAATGATCAGGAATTAGTAGGATAGGCCATGGGCTGGTCAAGAATGACAATAGGAGGTATAAGGGACAAGAAGATATGGCATGGATGTAGATGAGAGAACATAGTAAGCACCATAGTAGAGGCAATAATGGCCACTACATGTTCATCAAAGATGGAGGCACTATCAATGTGAGGAGTCATAGGTGTTATCTATAACATAGGGTGTTATAAGTAAAATTATTGATATGGGGGTGAATTAATCTTCAAAAAAAATTATTATCAATTTCACTTAAGCAATCATGAATCATTCAAACAAACAAATAGATCTTAGTAGGCATAAACACCTATCCACATAAACATGAAACACAAGAACACATCACATATGTGGGAAACCCTCAAGGGGAAAAAAATACACTAATATATATAAATTTAATAAAATATTATAATACAAACATTAAATTTAGTGAAGCACCCACTTCACATGGAACACCAACCCCAACTAGCTAAGCACCAACTCAACTAGGCTTTAGCAAGCACCAAATTATGAGACACCAAACCCATAGATGAATCAAAACCAACTAATCCACTTGAATTATTTGATCACCTTAAATAAACTTTATTTCTCAACCAAATAATTATGATCACCCCTTCAACTCTTCACACTCTTAGCCCTCTCAAACTACCTTCTAGCTCTCTTCACTCAAATAGGTATCTTCAAAAATGATTAAGTCATATGAACTTGATACTCACACACATAACCTATATAAAATATTAATCATATATCCTATACACTATTATTATGGTATAAAATACCTCCTTATACTCTATAATATTTTATTTTATTCCTTGCACTCTACACACACCAATAGGTCTAAAACTACCTTGTATTTATACAAGCCTCTTGCTCATATCCTTATTGGTCAAAAAAACACATTTAGCCTCTTATTTAAGCTATATAATGGATATTATGACATTTAATAAACATTAATAAAATTTTATTTTATTCCTTTTAGGTCTAACATGTCTCAATTAGGCCTTATTTCATCTTTATATCTCATGGAGACCTAATTCCATTAGGTATACTTTAGGACACGTTATCCTTTGCCTCTATTGGAACACGTTAAAACTACACACATGGTATTAAAATATAATATTGAAATCCAATATACCTATACTAATCTCATCTTATGTCCATGATACTTTTTAACTCCAACCACCACTTGAAGCATGTCATTAGTAATGTTCACAATTAGGCATGTGCATACCCAAAAACATTGTCTTAAACTAATGAATATAAAACACAAATTAGATAAATAGACATGGAAAAAAATCAAACATTTATAAACCTCATGAATTAATGGTCATAAAAAACTTCATTATATAATTCAACTTAGAGTATATAGGCTCAATATATTTTCTACAAAATGCTCACTCGAAACTGGCAACTAGCATCAAAACACAGTCATGGAAACTTGAAATTCTAACACCTAAAAGAACACACTATAATAATTAAAATTATAATAAAAAATCTTCATAAAAACCTAAAATAAAATTATCATAATCTCTAATGGCAAGTATTGGCCTTGCAGACCAATTTGTTGACCTTCTTTCTCATAGACCTCACTCAACCAATCAAGACATTTTGGCTTCAAAATTATCACTAATTCAATTGAGTAAAAAGAATTATAAAAAGAATTTATAGGACATGAAAGTAAAAAATATAAAAACTATGTATATTATATTCTTCAACTCAGAGCATAGATTCTCAAACTCATCACTGCAACTTACCTAGATCTACCAATTTATCTTGAAGGCCAGTCATGGTGATTTTGATCTTCAACACCTATATGACCATTTTCAAAGACTCCTGATGCATTTGAATAATAATATGTGATACTTAGACAATTATTATATATAAATATAATATTTTCAAATGGAAATATTGGTCTTGTAGATCAATCTCATGACCTCACTGTACACAAACTTTACTGAGCTAGACAAGTCAACTTGTGAGAAATTTTTTGCTTATACAATGATATCCAAAAATTATATACAACATTAATGTGTCATAAAATACATAAAAAAAATATCTTAATTCATTTGGTTTGATCCCTATTCCATGATAATATGTCCCTAATCATCTTCTCACTTATGCATGGGTTTCTCATTATTTGTACCACTAGGCCTATTAGCGACATGTCTTAGATGACTAGTTTAACACACTTGAGGGATATAACCTATGTATACACCATCATGGACACAAAATAAAAGTATAAAAAAATTTCCTCCATCCATTTATCAACTTTGACTTGGTCAACTCTAACTACTATAACAAATCTTTGAGAAACAAACACTTTCTTGTAGGTTCTACTCACACATTTGATAAACCAATCATACTTAGAGGTGATTGAGAGAGTTTAATACAGCCTATAATAACTTAAATATCCATACCAGTCCATTATAATCACTTTATAACAACTTATTTCATATGAAATCACTATTAGGGTTCTTTGAGTGTTTAAACCATCTTCCACTATTAGTAATCATTTGTAAAGCTTAGCCCCTCATTATAGAAACTAGTTCCTATAAATTTGAGCTGGGACCCTTACCCATCTACCATTAATATATTAGGCTCCAATGTAGAGGTTATAGATGCCAAATAACACCTAAAAGTCCTTTTCAATTTGATAACCCTTCATTCTATGCATATGTGAGACCTCAAAAGCACTTTTCATGCCTTTTATTTCAAACTATGACCTAAAAATTCATGAATATTCTTAAAATAACTTGACTCACCTTTTATAATTATCATCTAGTAAAACATGCCTTCTAAATTGATCTTGATACCTCATTAGGCCATGCTCTCACCATCTTGATTTACTACACCTAAGTTTTCACAACTCATTAGGTCTTGAACTGACCTTCAAAATTATTTTAGTCTCTAAAAACTTGAATTAAATTCTCACACAACCTATTATGTGCTCAAAAATTTCTTTACATCCTTCATAGGCCTTGAAAACACCTCATGACACCTCATTAGGTCAGGGAAGGTCTAGAACTAGTCTAGTTTTGGACTTGGACTTAAGGTCTTACCCCTATAGGCTCATCTTAAAACTCTCTTGACTAGTCCAATGCCTCATATGATTGATAAAGAAACCTTATATAAACTATCATTCCTTTTTGCATTCATCTTACCTAGTCACCATGCTTATACCTTCTCATAAGGTCTTTTCATGTTATGACTAGAGCCATAATTAAGCTTCTTAAGCACTTAAAACTTGACAACTGACCTTGAAACAAATTTGAAAGTATCTAAAATTATATTACATGATCATATAGTGCCAAAAAACATCTCATAATCTTGTGCTTACTTACTTCACCAATCTTCACTATGCACACCTTCTCAAGAGTCTAGACTAGGCTTCTTAAGACACCTTATACTCAAGAACTAATACTCAAACATGTTTTAATTGACCTAAACCTTGACATGAAACTCAAAAGAATCATTATGTTGCCTTAAAATTCTCTCTCAATAGAGATACATTAGGTTACCTTTAAATTCTCTCTTGTTACATGGTTTCCTTGTCACATCAAGCACATAAGTTCATACCTCACAAACCACTCACCATGCATCTTCACCTAGATACACCTTGACATCAATGACATCAACCTTGAAATAAAATTACATAAAAATTAACATTAATGACAACACTCATCAACAAACTCCCTCTTTTTCATTGATGGAAAAACATTCTTCAATCTGATCACTCTCATCTCCCCTAATCTGATCAAATTCCCTTCTTGAAATTTCTCCCCCTTTGTCAATAATGACAAAGGGTCTTCCAAAAAATACCATATAGAATCACACCTTATTGTAATAGAGGATAAACACATAGAATATGAAGCATTATAGGAACATGATCCCCCTTATATCATGTATACTTCCTTCAAATAAACTTAGATTATAAGACCACTTTTCAACATAGATCAAGCTCAATCAACAACCTCAATATCTCCCCCTCAAACCAAACATCCAACATGATTTTTATATCCAAAGAGTGTCTTCATGAAGCCTAATAGAGTCACCCATTTCCATAGGGTAATAAAACAACACAAGTTTAGGAGATTCCTAGATATCCATGCTCTTAAAAGATTGAATATTATTTAGTATCCTTTTAGGTTTGATTGACACTATAGGCTTGACCTCTTCATTAACCATCTAATCATCAATATAGGTTGATAACAAACATTCTTGACTTTATTTCTCACATAAATTATGTTCTACCATATCAATCAATCCATTTGAGCTTGTAGACTGATCATGATTAACCTTTACTATCTTTGGTTTCTAAACATTCATTTGTCTTCTCTCTTAAACTCTAGGGGTTTTAAACCTCTTATTTTGAATTGATGACCTTATAAATATATTAGGATAGAATATTTCAATGTATCCCACATTATGACAATTGTATAAAATAAACTCATACATACCTTTGACTAATGTGAAGTGTGACTCCTTCCATAGTTCCATGAATACTCATTCTTGGAGGGCCTTCCACACTCTTTTGATCTATGACCAAATTGACTACATACAAAAGAGTAACCATTTAATTGAATATCATACCTCATACCATTGGGCTATTTGATAGGTCTTTTCATGTTGACCTTTTTGTCTTCATTAGCCTTCTTCTTGACTTGAGCTGCTACCTTTTGGTCTTGTTTGAAACCAAGACCTGTCTTATCACTTGCAAAATTTTGACTACTCAAGATGTCATATAGAGCCTCAGTTCTCTTTTAAAACTTCACAAAGGTCTTCACCTTGCTATATTCTTGATCTAAATCATCTTTCAAGGATTCCACTTCAGTTTCATACCTAGTATATTCATCCTCTCTATATTTTAAGCTAGTAGTGACTATCTCCATCTGTGCTTTAATTTGATTAATGATCTCATCATACTCCGTAGATGTGTTATTAAATCTCTCCTCAAACAAACCATTATGGTCTTCATAGTCCTTAACTAATGATATTAGTTTTTTATTTTTTCTTCTTTGAAATTTCAACTCCTCTAGGGCACTTACCAATTCTACCTCAAGGTTCACTTCAGCTTCTTCTTCATCTAATTCTACATGAAACATAAGGCCTTTCCCATTTGATCAAACCTCATTGTTTGTTTATATGGCCATGAATAAGGTTTAACTATTAACATATCTAGGTTCATTATTTTAATCATCACTATCATATGTGCTTGTGTCACTTACATCAGATGATTTGTATTCTTTGGTATAAAAACTTTTGTTGTTTTTGAATGACCCTTTCCTACCTTCATACTTCATAAAATATTTCTTGTTCTTATCAAGATTATAGACCTTCCTATCATCTGAATGATGTTCATCATGTTCTTAATCATGCTCAATCTTGTCCTTGTTAGGACACTTAGATGAAAATAGACCAATCTTATCATAGTTAAAACATTTGAACAATAAATTACCTTTGTACTTACCCAAGCTAGACCTCAATTTCATTGAAAACATGGATATCAGTTAATTATCATCAACATCTAAATATTCTTCATCCTTGGCCTTCTTGGTACTTAATTTATTCTCAACTTTAAATGTTTATTCCTTCTTAAGAAGCCTTCCTTCATTTGTTCTCATCTCATAAGCAATCAAAATACATGAATCCCATCTATTTCAAGCTCATCCAAATCTTTCATCTCTTCCACTGCAAATACCTTAGAGTCAAACTTAGGAGTTAATTATCTCAAAACTTTTTGGATAGCCATAGATTATTTCACTTCTTCCCCTAATACTCTAATGGAATTGACAAATTCATCAACCTTCAATAGGTAAGATGCAATGGTTTATCCTCGTTCATCTTTAGACTTAAATTATCTCCATTGGGTCTACAACTTGGTCATATTCACCTTGGCGTATCCTTTATAGATAGTCTTCAATTTTTCCCATATTTATTTGGTTGATACATAGTGCATTACCTTCACAATCTCTACCTTTGATAGGCCACAAAGAATGACATTCATTGCCTTGAATTTGTTTTCACTAGCCTTCTTACCTATTGCATTGGTTGGTGAATAAGAGGAGCACTATAGCCATCCACATATAAATTCCAAATATAATGAACTTTAGAAATAAAATATATATTCATCCTGATGTTCCAAAAGGCATAATTATATCCATTAAATAATGGAGCCTTACTAGTATAAAAACCACCTTAAGCTTGTTGACTAACCATCCTTATTTCTAGAATTTCCTTTAGGTTGTTAATCCTGCTTCAAAGGACCAGGATATGATACCAAATTTTTTAATGAAAATGAGTGAGAGGGGGGGAGTAAATCTGTGTTCAAATAATTTTTTTATAAATTTCACTTAAGCAATAATAAACTATTCAAACAAGCAAGTAGATTTTAGCAGGCATAAACACCTATCCACATAAGCATGAAACAAAAGAACACATCACATATGTGAGAAAAAATCAAGGGGAAGAAAACAGACTGATATATTCAAATGGAATATATTCATATAATACAAACATCAAATTTAGTGAAGTACCCACTTCACATAGAGCACCAACCCTAACTAGCTAATCACACACTCAGCTAGGCTTTAACAAGCACCAACTTGCAAGGAGGCACCAACCCCCTAAATGAATAAGTACCAAATCATACAACTAAATTATTTGATAAAATTCAAGATGATTTTTTTCTCAACCAAATTATGATGATCACCTCTTCAACTCTTCACACTTTTAGCCTTCTCAAACTACCTTTTAGGTCTCTTGAAGATTGATTAGGTCATATGACCTTGATCCTCATACATAAAATCTATATCAAATATTCATCACATATATTATATAATATTTTTATGGTATAAATTACCTCATTATTCTCTTTAATATGTTATTTTATTTTATTTCACTCTCCACACACCAATATGCCTAAAACTCCCTTGTATTTATATAAGCCTCTTGCTCATATCCTTCTCAGTCAACCAAAAACCCTTAACCTATTAATTAATCCATATAATTAATCTTATGAAATTTAATAAACATTAATAAAATTTTATTTTAGTCCCTTTAGGTCTTTCATATCTCAATTAGGCCTTATTTCATCTTTAGGTCTCATGGAGATCTAATTCCATTAGGTCTACTTTAGGACACATTACACTTTTCCTCCCTTGGAACACTTTAAAAATACACACATGGTTATTAAAATATAATATTTCAATCCAATATACCTATAATAATCTCATCTTATCTCCATGACACTTTTTAACTCCAACCACCACTTGAAGCATGTCATTAGTAATGTTCACAATTAGGCCTATGCATACCCAAAAAATCTGTCTTGAACTATTGAAGATAAATCACCAATTAGATCAATAGATATGGAAAAAATCACATATTTATAAACATAATGACTTTAGGGTCATAAAAAACTTAATTATATACTTTAACTCAAAGTATACAAGCTCAAACTCTTTTCTGCAAAATGCTCACTCTGAACTGCCAACTAGCCTCAAAATGTAGTCATAGAAACTTAAACTTGTAACACCTAGAAGAACACACTCAAGGAATTAAAATTAATGAAAATTACACTAAAAATTCCTCATAAAAACTTCCAACAAAATAATCATAAGATCTAATGGTAATTATTGGTCTTGTAGACCAATTTGTTGACCTTCTCTCTCACAGACCTCACTTAGCCAATCAAGCCATTTTGCTTCAACATTTTCACTATTTTCACTAAGTACCAAGACTTATACAAAGAATAGATAGGAAATAAAATTCAAAAATAGATAAACCATGTACATTATATTTAATAACTTAGATCATAGAGTCTTAAACTCATTACTATAACTTGCTTACCTAGATCTACCAGTTTGCCTTGAAGACTAGTCATGGTGATTTTGACCTTCAACACCTATATGAACATTTTAAAAGACTCTTAATTCATGTGAATAATTATATGTGATCCATATACCATTATTATATATAAATATAATATGTTCAAATGGAAATATTGATCTTGTAGACTAATCTCATGACCTCACTATACACAAACCTCACTGAGCTAGAAAAGTCAACTTGTGAGCAACTTTTTACTATAGACAATGATATAAAAAACATATAGCCAACATGAACATGTATTAAAATTCTTGAAAAACACTTTCATTCACTTAGTTCTATCCCTATTCTATGATAACACATCCCTAATCATCTTATTGTAGAGAGGATTATAAAGCAAGTTAGTCAAGCATTAGTCCATAAATAATGAAACATGCATAAAGAACTAACTAACCAAGCCTATCTATACCTATGGGAATTACAAAGGATATAAAGAAACAAATGAAATAAATCAACACTATATTACCTTCCCAAATGGATTCACCATACCCATGTGGCTCAAAAACATGTTCTCCCTTGATCAAGCATCCTTGTCTTTGTTAACAATGGTGGTAAGCTCCTCCAATGCCTCAAAAACACTCCATAAAACTGAGGCTCATGATTCCAAATCAATAAACTAGCCTATCAATGAAGCTTACAAGAAAAATCTATGATCAAATGCAAAACCTTGTGTAAATAATTTTAACATTATAACTTTATAATATTCAAGCTTTTTGAAGATATTTAAGAATAATAACTTTGCACCAAAATAGCTTAAAATTCATATCCATGGCCTCTCTATTTATAGATTTTTGAGATTGTTTAGGGTCAACCATGATCGTCCATCTCAAGATTGAGATATGTGGCCATGGATAATCCTAATATTTAGAATTAAATCCGTAATTATCTTCATCATGACCTTATAAGAAGGGGCATTTAAGAGGCATGGGAGGTATTAACTAGGCATGGGTGACCCATAATCCTGATATTTGTGGCATTTATGGCTTAGAGATGTCTTGCCAAGAAATTATGTCACTTGATGATGTAGTTAATAAGAATCAATTTTTAAAAAGAAATATTCAACAAATCTCATTTAAAATCCACTTAAGCTCTTGATTTGGATTAATTATCCTTAAACAAGGTTAATTAACATTTATACAATTATTTAAAAATTGGCCCTCAATTAATCAAAATAGTCAGAAAGTCATATTACTAGGTCATAATTTGATTGGAGAGGAATTAGAAGGCAATGTTAGATGCGTTGGAGCTATATTCCCATTTAGGATGTTACCAAAACTAAATAACAAAGGTACATGATGTGTACCAATGAATTAGAAGGAAAGAGTGATCCAGAGCACTAAATGGCAAAATGGTCATTTTAACTCAAAATGATTTGATCAAAGTTAGCTAGCCCATAAAATGCATTATCCTATTTAGGGATACTTTGACCTAAAATAGCACTTGTAAGTGACAATTTTAAACCATTTAGGGTGTTTTATGAATTTTGACCTAAAATGTGAATTTGAGTGCAATTCGAGTAAGATTGATAGTTTCAACACAAATGGTGTTAGTAATTGGATGTCTACATTTTGCCCCTATTTGAGAAGGTATAGCAAGACATTCATGCAAAGCAAAATCTTTTCAAAGAAAAGATTTTTCAAGAAGAAATTGGAATAGACCCATGATGCCCCCTCGAAAGGACATACTAGGATGAAAGAGAAGGATGTACTCTTGAAAAGAGACAAAAAGTGAGAGATTAACTCATGGAATAGATCACATCTAGATGAGCTAATGCTTGCACACATGATTACCATCAATGATCAAAATATAATGAGAGGTATAATATGCCCTAGAGATGGGGGGAATGGGAAAGATACAATCCATAAATGTAAGGGACACACTTTAAATGTGCCCAATTTGAGTGTACAAATTATGTGCTTACAACATTGATCAATCCTTAGACAAGTTACACACTAAAATATTTCCATCATGCACTTTAATGTGGAGAACTTGAAATTAGAGGAAAAGAGAGAACTTTCTACTTTAGGAAGGGAAGCACCACTAGAATGGGGTATCCAAAGAGAATATTAAGTACTCTAGTAGAGTAGATGTGATTATGATAAAATAGTTTTACCCTAGTAGGGAAAATTTTGATCATTGATAAAGAATAAATAATGATTTTTCTCTTGTAGAGTTGATTTGATTCATACATGGTTTAGATGTTGGGCCCCAGCATGGGTAATTGGCAAGCAAAATAACTCAAGGATATAACACAAAATATAGGTTAAAGTTAGTGGGAAAAAACATACATGTGATGGTGTAATGGCTTAGACATCCATATAAAACCAAGCATATGATAATTCACAAAGTGATGAGAGAGATGAAAAGAATAATGGAGATAGCCAAGCTGAACTCAATAGAAATTGAGTACTACCTACATAGTTTTATGGACTCATGTTCTAACATGAACTTGAGGCCAATGTAGTTTACCCAAGTTTGAGAGAGAATGGAATGAGGAATGATGAAAAATGACCAAGAATTGATTAGAATCACAATGTATGTGAAGAGATTCATGTTTAAGCATAGAGTTGAGTGCTAAAATGCATGTTACCTAGAAGCTTAATTCCATATCATGAGCCTAAGTTTTGCAAAGTGTTCTTGATAATTGTTTATCAAAGTTGATGTTGATGTTAAGACATTGAGACCTGAGCACAAAGTGATTAATATAGCAAAAAAAATTAGGCATCATAAGTATGAATAACTTAGAATGACATAAGATTCTAATTGTGTTGAGCCAGTTTAAATGTGAATACCTATAACTAAGGATAATGGTAAAACAATGACCAAAACTAGAGCTACATCAATTTAAATTTAAACAAAAAAGCAAAAGACAAAGAAAAAGATAAACATAAATGAACCTAACTTGAAATAAAGATATGATCTATCAAGAATTAAGTAGGAACAAAAAATGTTTAAAAATAAAAGGCAAGAACATCTTAACAACATGAGACCAAGATATGAATAATCAAGATCCATGTGGACCATCAAGGCATTTTTGAACACAAAAGAGAAAATCAAAATCAAATAGAAAAATAAGACAAAGAAACACAAGACCAAGAATGGAGACAAGAAGTAATGAAAGGAGAAAAAGGAGAAGAAATAAAAGGAGAGGTGTGAAAGCATAATAAAACACCAAAAAATCTCAACTAAACACACATAAATAAAAACCAAGTTAGTGTAGTTTAAATACAAATGTTCATGCATGTGTGGTAGAGGCGTTACTTTCCACCACATCATAAAAATGAACAATGACATGAAAATT
Organism: Torreya grandis; assembly: GCA_037957365.1. Taxonomy (NCBI): domain Eukaryota; kingdom Viridiplantae; phylum Streptophyta; class Pinopsida; order Cupressales; family Taxaceae; genus Torreya; species Torreya grandis. The sequence continues at coordinate 1,560,329 of JARHVA010002960.1, read as the reverse complement.
GTTTTGTAATTAAAGAGGAATAATGATAGAAGAAATGGGGGAAGAGAAGAAAAGGAAGGGGTTGGTCGAGCTGACTCCAGATGTATAAGACAAGTGGATGCTACCTACATAGTTCCATAGATGTATATTCCAACATGAACTTTAGGCCAAATGTTGTTCTCCCAGGAAATGGGATAGAATAAAAATGATGATCAGACTAGCTTGATTAATGCTATAGAAGAAATAGAAGATACAAAAAACAAATGAGAATGGTCTGGCAAACAAGAAGTTGATGAGATGAGAAAGAATGATCTTACAAAATGACAAGTGTGAGGGATAAGATGAAATGAACTGGTATCTCTATGCTTGAAAAATGGCAAGTGTGTTCAAACTTAACAGTTACTTGTAAAATGATGAGAGTGTGGGATGGTGGAACAGGAATATACAAATGTATAAAAGCATGAAATAATGTTTTTGTTTTTTTATGGATCGTGTTATGATGTTTTTGGTATTTTAAAAGTATTTCTAATGTTTTTGGGATACTATATATGAACAAGGTGGGAACATCTAGTCAAGGAGATACACGTCCTAAGAGTAGAAGTTCTAATAAGATAGCTAAGCTAGCTGTAATGGCCCATGTTCACAAATCAATGAGAGTGAGGTTCTTGATTGCTCACAAAATGGTGAGAGCATATAGAAAGGGGGATTGAGGTGACCTCAACATGAATTGAGCATGACCTACATAGTCCTAAAATGACCTCAAGTTATAGTAATTCCATCCACACAAAAGGTAGGGAAAAACCAACTAGGTTCCAACAAGTTTTCAAATCTGGTAAATGGCTAGTCAAATGAAAACAATGATGGTGAGTTGATGTGGTAATGAATGGTAAACAAGTGTTACCCCTATTTTTCCTAGAGGTGGTTATAACTAGGATACAAAAACATAGGTTAATGATAATAATTTGTCCATAGGTGGTTATAATTAGTAACAAGACTAGTGAAACACTGATTTGCCCATAGGTGGTTATAATCAAGCTTAGATAAACAAACTTGATAGGATGAAAGATATCTTGATAGATCAACTATCACAATATTTCATAGACTGTAATTATAAAAATGGATTGGATTGATTTTTGAAACTTGATTAGAATCCCCCACAAAAGGTGTGGGAAGAACCAAAGTAACCAAGATCAAAATAGGATTGGGTAGGATGACTAAAAATAGGCTTTGATCTAGATAGGAATGGAATGATAGGATGGTATGGTCTTATTTAGGATAATGATGGTATAGATAGATTGGATAAAATGGTAAGAGGGTTTCCCCCAAGTTGTGGAGTGAATGGTTGGGATCTACAATAATGGCAAATGGATATGTAACAATGACAATGGCATGGCAATGTGAAATGGTATGGTACATGTTTTTATCATGGGTGTGGTTTTTGATTATATTTTTCCTAATGATAGGAAGATGCATATCCTAATAAATAAATGATACAAATAGAATACTTGATCATGTTAATTACTATCCCACACCTCATCTGAATAACTGCTTTATCAAAAATGGCTTATAGATTTTGATGTTGAGAATGCTTTTGTAATATTCCTTGGTTATTTATTTTTATTCCTTCAAGCATCAAGAAAAGGTATCTTTGTAGCCTTTGTAAAGGAAAGTGTGGTCATGGATGGTAAAAAAGGATAAATAATGAATGGTAGGTTTGATTATGAAATAGAATGGTGGATGATAATGAAATGTATAATTATGGGGAAATAAATGAAAATCAGGACTTTCAGTTACACGTGATGTTATTGATGTCAAATTTAACATAATTTTAGTTGTGCTAGGGCTGAAGACCTCTAAATATGCGCTTGATAGGACCATTAGATTATTTTATTGATTGATCTTGAGAGTAGCTACCATATGATTATGTTATAGATTAGAAGCTATTTTGATTTGATCTTTGATATGATCTTTAGTAAAAAATGAATAACTTTTGTGCTCAACTATTGGTGCCTCGATGAGGTTTTCACTAATGAATTTGTTTTGATCATACCATAGCACCGATGAGAAGGTTTCAATAATGGATGTTGACTTTTGACTTTGATTATCTTCTAACACTTCTAAAATAGTTTCACTAGGAGAGTGTTCTTCTACTATATGAATGTGGTCTTGGCCTCCTTGCTCTTCATGAACTGCTATGTCACCATGTATGCAGTTCAACAAAGTGTGATTCTATCGGTCTTGATTGACACTTATGGGAGGTGGGATGTTAATATAATGGTTATGTTGGGTAGTAATAATAGGATGGTGAAATGCAAAACAATCCTTGTAGAAGATACTATAAGAGCTTGTGTTGATGCTAAAGTAATCATCCTCAAAAATTGTAGAAGGATCACAAATATATTCAAATTATCTGCAAGGTAATTATAACTAATGTTGTAACAACCAATACTATATTTTGTTTCTGACTCTAATTCCAAAGCAAGGGACTCTGAATCTAATGTCATAATTAATGTCGAATCTATTTTTGATGTTAAATCTAATGTCGGTTCAAAAATGAAACCTGACTCTAATATTGATTCTTCATTTGGTATGGTTGTTTTGATAATGTTCTATTGAATGCTAGATTTTTGACAAGGAATGGTCTATGATGGCATAATGGGCTAAATAAAAATTGTTTTATCTTGGAAGGGTTCAACATAGACTAACTCGTGTAAATGAAGCCCCTCAAAAAGAGGGAACCACTCAAGCGACATCTCAACAAAATTGTGTCTATCAAAGTGAAACTACTCAACGAGTGAGAAAACATCAAGAGATAACTTTATCAAGACTAGTTTGTCAAGGAGATGAGGCTCTTTAAAAATATGTAACATATGAATAGGTAACTTATAATAGTTTATCTTGTCACAAATGGGTGTTTAAATAATAACATGTTGGTTTTGGTTCACAATTGGTTGTAAAAGATCAATTTTGAACACATTTTGATCCTCATAAGATGGATTTTGAAGAGGTGATGGATCTTGTTTAGGCTCAAAGATTAGCAAAAAAAAATTTAAAGTGGGAAACATTTGGTTTAGTGGGAATAATGGTTTATGGTTTGATAATGGACTCTTCAAATATTAGACTATTGAAGAAGGGATAACAAATAATTGGTTTATCAAATGGAGGTTCTTCAATAATAGGTTCATCAAAAACTAGTGATGGCCCAAGAATGGTAACAATTGGATGCTTCTTATTTTGGTTGTTTGTGTAAACTAAAGGAGGAGGTCCTAAAATAGTAACGACTAGATGCTTCTTAGTTTGGTTGCTCATGCAAACCAAAGGAGGAGGTACTAAAATGGTGATCTTGGTATGCTATAGAGTTTGATTACTTACATAAGCCAAAGCATCCAAGTCTTCCTGATAAACCCAATCATTCCAATTTTGAGTTGGATCATAAGTTGGATCTTGACTATGTTCCCATGACTGATTTTTGTGAAGTGGATATAAATCTATCTCATAAACCATATTGTCACCATATGGTTCTTGACTAAAGTCATAAAATCCATTTTGTGTGCCCATTTTATCATAAGTTGGATTATCCATGACTGCACCATAAGTGTAGCTAGACATATCTACATTTAAAGAAGAAAGCTCTGAAAATAGAAAGACTTAAAGTTATGCAAACTTTGAAAAGTGATGTTTAAAATACAAAATGTTCAACCTTGGTTGAAAGGATGAAGATGCATCTCAAAATTAGTTTGTGCCAAGATTTGGCATAAAAAAACCTAACATCGAATGTCTAACATCAAAGGTTTTTGAAGAAAGGTTGTGTTTTCCCAAACAAAGTCACAAACTAAATGATGAGGATAGGCACTCGAACAAACAAACAATAAATAGTATTCAAAATTGGGTAATCATTTAACCAAATCTATGCAACCCAAAAGAAAAAGATCTATGTACCAAGCCCATGAATTGAGGCCTCAATAGAAATCAATCAATGTTTGGATCCAAACTTGACAAGGTTAATTGAAAATGCAATGTTGAAGACTAGGACTAGACTAAACAAGTTAGACAAGAGTGAATAGCATAATGACACATAAACAAGGTCCAAATGGTATACATGACATGTTTTGAAACAAATGATTTTTGATATAATGGTAAACAAGTTCTTGAAATAAATTGAGTAGCCTAACGACATAAAATGCTCAAATGATGTGGTCAAATGTTATGTTTCAAAGACTCAAAGGCAAAAAAGATTTGACATGATTTGGGAAGCATAACGCTACCCTTCTTAACTCAAATACATGATTTTGACATGGCCTATGAATAAAAAAACAAGTTTTAGCCTCAAAGCATACCAAGCAAATAATGACCAAAATACATTAAGTATAATCATCCAAATCCTAGAAAGGGTATGGAAAAATGGGGTTGGCTAAAACTAATTGGTTTTCAATAATTCTAGGAGAATCAATTACACAATGAATTTCATGTCAAATGATGCAAAAGACAAGCAAAAAAATTAGGTGGCCATGACATTGGCTAGTTATAAAAATGTCTAGTCTTTTTTACAACCACTACATCCTATTATTTGCTTAGTGTATTACGATGTCCAAATATAGATACATCCCATGTGCAACTCCAAAGGAGTTAAATGAAGTAAATGCTGAGAGGTGAAACCCTAGGTCAAATCTCCCCTAAAGAACTTATGGGAGGTAATGACTTTCCCCTTGTAAGTCAACTTTGCATGAAAATAAAGAAAGCATAAAATAAAAAGACTTTAGGGTCATTTTCAAGATCACACAAACTTTGGTAAGTTTTTTGGGAGTGCTTTAGGTGACATTATTTCTAAGCCTTGGACTAGGCTATTTGCAATAGGAATGGTGCTTTTGATTCCAAGGGTCCCCTAAAGGGGACAAATAGAAGAGCATACACGTGACATTCCTCTTTTTGCCAAATAAAACCTAAGTAAACAACTATTAGAAACAAGAATTAATAAGTGTGTTCAAGTTTAAGCCCAAAAAAAATATTTGGTGGTGTTCATTTGACCCCTTGGTCTTAGTTTTAGAATTTTAAAACATTCACCAAAACATCTAAATTCTTTATCAAACACCAAAACAAGGTTCCTATTTGATTTTTAAGCATGCAAAAAGTGATTTAAACATGTTTTTATCAAATGTCAAGCTTGATCCTGTAGCAAAATTGTTATCATGTCCTTTATCTTTGAAGCTCTTTTTATCTTGAAATAATGAACTTTATAAAAATAGCTCTCAAGTCTATGTTTTAAGAAAAACATAGTGATCGACGTCAATTATTAAAACCGATGATAGTTACTTTGGCTAACCGAGATCTAATCAATGTCAATTTTACTAACCAACATTGGTTAAGCTAGGTAACCAATGTCAGTATTACTTGTTGATGTTGGTTACTGTGTAAAACTATGGCAAATAAAAATAGAAAAAGAAAGATAGAAAATCAATTTTCACTAGTTTTAAAGGTCCAAATGGATATTTTAGAGTTGCAAAGTGATCTTCTTTAGTTGTGAGATACATCTCATCCCACTAGGCATGCCAAGATGTAGAGAGGATTAAAAAACAAGTTATTTAAGCATTAGTCCATAAATAATGAAATATGCATAAAGAAATAACTAACCAATCCTATCTATTCCTATGGGAATTACAAAGGATAACAAGAAACAAATGAAAGAAAGCAACACCATATTACCTTCCCAAGTGGATTCACCATACCCATGTGGCTCAAAAACATGTTCTTGTTTGATCAAACATCCTTGTCTTTGTCAGAAATGGTGGTAATCTCCTCCAATGCCTCAAGAACACTCTATAAAACTTAGGACCATGATTTCAAATCACTAAACTAGCCTATCAATGAAGCTTGCAATCAAAATCTATGATCAAATGCAAAACCTTGTGGAAATAATATAACATTATAACTTTACAATATTCAAGATTTTTGAAGATATTTAAGCATAATAACTTTTCACCAAAATAGCTTAAAATTAATATCCATGGCTTCTCTATTTATAGATTTTTGAGATTGTTCAGGGTCAACCATGACTGACCATCTCAAGATTGAGATGTGTGGCCATGGATAATCATAATATTTAGAATTAAATCCATAATTATCTTCATTATGGCCTTGGAAGAAGGAGAATTGAAGAGGCATGGGAGGCATTAACTAGGCATGGGTGACCCATAATCCTGATATTTATGGCATTTATGGCCTATAGATGTCTTCCCAAGAAATGATGTCACCTGATGATGTAGTTAATAGGAATCAATTTAAAAAAATAAATATTCAACAACTCTCATGGAAAATCCACTTAAGCTCTTGATTTGGATTAATTATCCTTAAACAAGTTTAATTAACATTTATGAAATTATTTGAAAATTGGTCCTCAATTAATCAAAATGGTTAGAAAGTCATATTACTAGGTCATAATTTGACTGGAGAGGAATTGGAAGGTGATTTTAGATGTGTTGGAGCTATATTTCCATTTATGATGTTTTCAACACTAAATAACAAGGTACATGATGTGTACCAATGAATTAGAAAAAAAGAGTGATCTAGAGGCCTAAATGGTGAAATGGTCATTTTGACTCAAAATGATCTGATCAAAGTTAGCTAGCCTATAAAATGCATTACCCTATTTAGGGATACTTTGACCTAAACTAGAACTTGTAAGTGACAAGTTCAAACCATTTAGGGTGTTTTATGAATTTTGACCTAAAATGTGCATTTGAGTGCAATTCGAGTAAGATTGACAATTTCAACACAAATGGTGTTAGGAATTAGATGTCTACACTTATCACTTCTACCCAAGTTTCTCACTATTTGTACCATTAGGCCTATTAGCGATAGGTTATCTTTGATGAATATTTTAGCACACCTTAGGTATTTAAAACGTGTATAAACCATAATGGACACAAAATAAAAGTATCAAACTTTATCCTCCATCTATTTAGAAACATTGACTTGGTCAAATCTAACTGCTACAACAAATATTTGAGAAACTAACACTTTACTATAGGGTCTACTAACACACCTGATAAACCAATCATACCTAGAGCTACTTTGGAGATTTTAATACAACCTCAAATCACTTAACTTGTTACATCAATCCATTATGAGAACTTTAGAATAAATTAATTCATATTGGGTCACTATTAGGATTCTTTGAGGGTTTAAACCATCTTCCATTGTTAACAATTATTCATAAATCTTAGGCATTTATTATAGAAACTAATGCCTATAAATTTGATATAGGACCCTTCCAAATCTACTATGAATATCTTAGGTTCCCATGTAGAGGTTACACATGCCAATGAACACCTATAAGTCCTTCTTAGGTTGAGAACCCTTCATTTTGTGCACATGAGAGACATCAAAAACACTTTTCACAACTTTTAATGGAAACCATGACCTAAAAATTCATGCACTCAATCAGCTTTTTAAATTCTCATCTACTCACACATGCCTTGGAAATTGATATTGATGCATTAACCAATGCTCTCAACATCTTGCTTTACTACACCTGAATCTTCACACCTCATTAGGTCTTAAACTAACCTTCAAAATTATTTTCAAGATCTAAATAATTAAATAGCATTGTAACACAACCTATCTTGTGATCAAAAAATAATTTACCTTTATAGGCGTTGACAACACCTCATGACACATTATTAGGCTAGGCAGGGTCTAGAATTAGTCTAGTTACAGACTTGGACTTAAGTTCTTACCCCTGTAGGCTCATCTTGAAAATATCATTAGTTTTATAATGCATCATATGAATTATAAAAAAACCTTTTATAACCTCTCATAACTCTTTTAATTAATCTTACCAAGTCACCATGCTTATACCTTCTCACAAGGTTTCTTTATGCTATGACTAGTGCCATGACTAGGATTTTTAAGCACTTAAAACTAAAAAATTGACCTTGAAACACTTTTGAAAGTATATAAACTTCTTTTGAATAATCACATAGTGCTAAAAAACTTATCACAAGCTTGTGCTTACTTAATTTACCAATCTTCAATATGCATACCTTCTCACATAGTCTCGACTAGGCTTCTCAAGACATCTTGTACTCAAGAACTAGTACTCAAACATGCTTTACTTGACCTAAACCTTGACATCAACCTCAAAATAATCATTAGGTTTCCTTAAAATTATCTCTTATCACATGGATTCCATATCACATCAAGCACACAAACTCATACCTCACATACCACTCACCATGCATCTTCACCTTAATGCACCTTAAAATCAATGACATCAACCTTGACATCAATGATAAAACCTCTAAACATAAGGGGATTATTATTAATTCCAAGACACATTTGGTCCATATAGTAACCACTAAGGAGAGGACTATTCTAGGCTTAGGTGATGACACCTAGATTTACATTGGTGTGGAGGCAGCCAATAAAGGAGGTGCTTAATGGGCAAGTGTCAGGGGATCTCTAGCTCTACCAATTAGAGCGCAATTGATTACTTTCTTATATGCAATTAAACATGGAAATATACAAGAATGATAAAGTAACTAGAAGCTTGAGACAACAAAGAATTTGAGAGACAATACACACTCTTGTATTCAATATTACTAGAAGAAAATACAATAAGGAAGATGCCACTTCTTCCTCCACCTCAAAGGCTTGCCACACCTCAAGACCTTCTTCTCTCTCTCTCTTGCTCAACACAACAACTCTAAAGCCTGAGTTGCTATTCCTCCTTGAATGCTTCAGTTGATCTCCTTGACCTTACACCTGTAGATCTCCTTGACCTTGCTTGCTTCAATGCTTTTACTTGCCTTCTTGATTGATTACAATACATGCCTTATGGGTCTATAAATAAGATCCCATGCTTACAAAAATAGAACTCTAGTTACAATAATTAGACACGCAGCTCATGACTATAATTAGTCACTTGACATGCAAACACTCGCTTCACTTAACTGACTGTTCGTCAACAGTAGTTTCAAAAATACACAGGCGACCGACGCTGGTCCTTGCTAGTCTGGTGCTACCGACGTCGGTTGACTGTCTACCATCGCCGGTCTCCTTCTCCACTGTCTATGACCGATGTCGGTTATACTACCGACATTGGTTCCTCTGGTTCTTTAGCATCCTCTCTTGTGTCTGCAAATAGTTGAAGCTTTTAGCTCCACACCTTAACAATCTCCCACTTGGAGATAAACAGTTGCAACTTGTACCTGTACCTATACACCATCTATTTTGTTCCTTAGGCTCTATATCCCTCTTCAAAGTCACTCTTGAAGACCAACCACCATGCAAACCTGTGATGTAATACCTGTCTCTTATGCCACAAGAATTTTGCTGCTCCCAAATTTTCCATGACATACTTCTGAACTAACTCTACCCTTAGCTCAGAAAACTCCCTGTATATGAAACCCTACAACAAGTAACACAATACAGTAATAAGATAATGTAGCTAATATTATCCAACCCGGTAAAGATAAAATACAATGGTCAAACCTCCATTGTTCTGCAGCATAATCAAGACCATATACCATAGCCTTCTGTCTCATGTGTCCATCCACTCTCTTCTCTAAAATGGGAATCCATCCCTCTATCCAGTGCTTCCTTCCAGCTGATGACACTACCAACAAATACCTATTTGGTTCTCCAAGGACTCACACTCCTCATCCATGCCAAGCTCCTACTATTTTTGGATTCTACCTGCATTGCTTCTTCCATCTTCCTAGTTCATGACTATCAGTAAACAATATAAAGAAGGTGAACAATGAATATGAGGTTCACATACCTTTCCTAACCTCCACATGGGTGTTTGAGACTTATTAATTCACCCAACATCCGTTCCAATGACTGATCTAGGCCATCTCCCAGTCTGCTCCTGACCGATGTCGATTCCCTACACTGACCTTGACTACCGATGTCATTTCCCTGGCTGACGCCAGTGTCCCTCCTACCGACGTCAGTCCTTATGACCAACGTCAGAATTTTCTAGTCCAACCTACCAACCTTACTGGTCTGCACATGACCGATGTTGGTATCTGGATGACTGACATCGGTGCCAAGCTACCGACATCGGTGTCTGTGTGTTCCTGTAAGTGATGAAATTTTCATCCATGAGCTCTTCTTGGATCAAACCTCTATCCATGTTGCCCTACTCAGATTTATTCAGCCCCTGTGACTGATCTCTATCCTTCATCTCCTCCATAAACACCAAGGCTTCTTTGTTCCTGTCAAAAGCATCAAATTTCCTCTTTCTGCAATGAACTGTATCTATGCTTTCTGAATTTGAACACATACCTTTTGAATCAAGAACTTCCATTCCCTTCATATTCTTGTGACCAAGCCTATTAGGCCACATCTTCGAATCTACACCAGAAGTAGAATCAGTAATACAAGTAGACAGATAAAGAGTATCTACTTTCTTACCTCTTGCTAGAACAAGTGCTCCCTTAGTAACCTTCCAAGAATCCACTGTGAGGGTTATTGGGCATCCCTCATCTCCCAACCTTCCTACAGAAATCAGACTCTGCTTCAGAATCAAAACATGCATGAGTTCTTTCAACACCCATGTGTTGTCAATTTGCAATCTCAGTTGCACTTTCCCTTTGCCAACTATCTGACAAGGTGTACCATCCCCTAAATAGAGCACTCCAAAATCTCCCTGTTCATACTCATAGAACAAATCTCTATTTGGGGATGCATGAAAAGATGAACCAAAATCTAAAATCCATGATCCTACCTGACTATCCGAAGAAAGTATGAGAGCATCCTGCATCACGATATTTGCATCCTTTGCTTCTTCCATACCTGCATGTTGATTCTCTTTATCCCTTAACCAACACTCCTTCTTTGTGTGTCCTTTCTTTCCATAAAACTAGTAGGTAATACCTTTGGACTCGGATCTCCTTCCCGACCTTGATTTCCCTTGCTCAACCTTCTCCCTTTGCCTTTCCCTACTTTCTGCACTTAGAACATTCCCTGATGATTCGCTTGTGCTTCTCCTACGTATTTATTCATTCAAGATCACACTCACAACATCATCAACTTTTAAGATTATAGAAGCAGATGCATAATTACTTACTGCCATAACCATACCATCCCAACATTCAGGAAAAGAACATAAAATCAAGAGAGCCTTTACCTCATCATCAAAAACAATATTGACTGAAGCTAGTTGGTTTACCAAACCATGGAAATCACTGAGATGAGTGTGTACCAATCCACCTTCCTGCATTTGCAAAGTAAATAGCTTCTTCATAAGATATACCTTATTAGAAGCCGAGGGCTTTTCGTATAAATTCGCCAAGGACTTTATCAACTCTTCTGTTGTCTTGCACTGTGATAAGCTGGAAATCACAGATGATGCAAGGCTCAACCTTATGGAACCGAGAGCCTTTTGATCAAGAACATTCCATTCTTCATCCTTCATATCTATGGGCTTGCATGCAACCCCACCCAACGGTAAGTACAAATCCTTCTGATACAGATAGTCCTCAATCTGCATCCTTCAATGTTGATAATTCTTGCCGTTAAACTTCTCCATTTGTAGCCTACTTTCTTCTGCCATTGCTGAACTCCCACTCAATCAGAAAACCCTGTGAATGACTTGTAATAAAAAAACAATACCCTGCTTCCTGCAAACCATAACTCTGATACCACTTGTCAGGGGATCTCTAGCTCTACCAATTAGAGCACAATTGATTACTTTCTTATATGCAATTAAACATGGAATTATACCAGAATGATAAAGTAACTAGAAGCTTGAGACAACAAAGAATTTGAGAGACAATACACACTCTTGTATTCAATATTACTAGAAGAAAATACAATAAGGAAGATGCCACTTCTTCCTCCACCTCAAAGGCTTGCCACACCTCAAGACCTTCTTCTCTCTCTCTCTTGCTCAACACAACAACTCTAAAGCCTAAGTTGCTATTCCTCCTTGAATGCTTCAGCTGATCTCCTTGACCTTACACCTGTAGATCTCCTTGACCTTGCTTGCTTCAATGCTTTTACTTGCCTTCTTGATTGATTACAATACATGCCTTATGGGTCTATAAATAAGATCCCATGCTTACAAAAATAGAACTCTAGTTACAATAATTAGACACGCAGCTCGTGACTATAATTAGTCACTTGACATGCAAACACTCACTTCACTTAACTGACTGTTCATCAACAGCAGTTCCAAAAATAGATAGGCTTACCGACGCCGGTCCCTGCTAGTCTAGTGCTGTCGACGTCGGCCGACTATCTGCCATCGCCAGTCTCCTTCTCCACTGTCTGTGACCGATGTCAGTTATACTACCGATGCCGGTTCCTCTGGTTCTTCAGCATCCTCTCTTGTGTCTGCAAATAGTTGAAGCTTTTAGCTCCACACCTTAACAGCAAGTAGATGAGACCATGGTTAGTGATACCAGCAGTGGTGAGAAATGTTTTAAATTTGGTTTAAATTTTTTATATAGAACACTAGTTAAATTATTAATGATGATAGATAGACGATATGAGAATGTGTGTGTGTGTGTGTGTGTGTGTGTGTGTGTGTGTGTGTGTGTGTGTGTGTGTGTGTGTGTGTGTGTGTGTGTGATATGATTCCTATCTAGTTTTTGGTTTTGTATATCCTACAATAGAGGAGGTCAAATGGGGAGCCCTAGTTATGGCCACATATCATGACATTTTAGATGGGGTGTTATCTCTATATGAACCTACCATTTTTTATTATCATGTGGGTTTATCTACCCCATATCAAGTAGATTGGTTTAGACTAGTGGGAGAGGCCATAAGATACCTACAAGCGTGCAATGATAGTTTATAGCCACCAACATGGGTTGGAGATGGATAGGCTTAGTCCTAGAATACCTTAGCATAGGAGCAATCCATGCATATGGTTATTACCATATAGCTTGGATAGGTATAGGCCTAGGTGTCCAATCTATAGGGACAAGTTGTTGTTTAGATACTAAATTGCCTCTTTACAGTGCACTATTTAGAATGGTCAGTCACAAGCATCTATGGGTGGCATGGTTAGGCCATAAGAAAAATAGGATGGAGCACATCCTTAGAGTTGTAGCTATTATATTGTGTCCTTTATATTATATAAAACACATGATATATATATATATATATATATATATATATATATATATATATATATATATATTGATGTTGATGTTGATAGTTTCATTGATATCATTAGTTGTACTTGGATTTGGATGTGGATGCATGGATATATTTCCTTTCTAGAACATATATTTATCTTTTATTGTATATTTTATGGGAAATATGTGATATATGTTTTCTTTTCTAGCATTATGTGAGATACATTCATGGTTAAAAATAAAAAGGCAAAAATGTTGAGAAAATATAAGTACTCAAAACAAATGTAATACACACTCTATCATGATGGAAAATGTGTAAAAACAAAAGATGAATAAATATGATAAACCAAAGATAGTAAAAGGATAATAAATTTTTTAAACCATTTAAAGAGTTTTGCCAAATTTAAATAAATAAAAATTGCACTATATCATGTTGGGAAGTATGAAAAATTTGTAATAAAATGGAAGACACGTGAAGACCAACAGTATAAAAATAGAAAGAATTAAGTCAATCATTCATACTAAATCAAACTAGGAAGTATAAAAAGAAAGAAAAAATGTAAAAGGAAATTAAATTAATCACACTCATTCAAGCTGTGAAGTATGAAAAAATTAATAAAAATGGTTGTAAGTATACATGCAATCAAAAGACAAGAAGATAAAAGTGAAATATTTATGAAGTAAGCATAAAACATACTAAATCAAGATGGAAGGTATGTCAATGATGTGTAACTCATAATTGAACACTACTTGTCTCAAATTTGATGCATGTAATTTCATTATGACTTGGTTATAGTAGGAATTGGGTATTGGAATATTTTGTGAGGAGGGCCTAGTCCTATCAATGGAATTACACTACAACTCAAAAAGGGAACACTAATGAGATGGAAACAACCGTGGAAATGAGTTTAGAAGATGTTTTTAATGTGGTAATTTTTTAGGAGGGCCTAGTCCTATCCATGGTCTTACATTACAAATCACAAGGGAAACACCAATGAGGTGAATGGTAATAATGAAATATTTTAGTATGGTAATTTATGAGGAAATCATGGTCCTATCTATGGTCTTAAACTAGAACTCACAAATGGAAACCCTAGGGGGAAATGATCATCTAACAAAATAATATTTCTCAAGGGGAAATATTTGGAATGTTGAAATGAAAGAGGGAATTTAAAAATCATAACATAGGCATCTAGGAGAATACCTTAGGAAACATGAGTCATACTAGGCACAAAAGAGAGACACTAAGAGTCTAGTGACCATCAAAATACAAAGGATAACTGATCAAAATAAGCACAAGGATGTATATGCAAATAGGTGAGATAATACGATCAACTCATGTTGGTTATATGGACAAGAAAATTAAAATGGACCTACTTTCCCATAACATATTCTCCATTCCTCAGGACTTCTTACATAGTCATCGATCTATTGAAAATATGGGGTACTAGTGTGATAAAGTAAATAACACTAAAATATTTTTTTAATTCTTATTTCCTAATATACTAGCCTACCATACCCTAATGGACCTTGAATTTATCATGAGGACAACTATGGATTTTGATCTTCAATTAAAAAATTAGATGTGTTATGAATCATGTCTTTTAGTGTGCTTTGACTTTTGAATTTGTATGTTGCATTTTTTTTATTGCCTTTTTATTTAAATGATTTATATTTTAATGCTTTTATGGATTTTATGATTCATCTTCCATATAGATTTGGAATAACCAACATGAGAGATAGAATTGATACACATGAATGAGCTTTAGACTTTGGTTAAAGGAAGTTAAGTATCCAAAGATATGACTGACTAAACACTTAGGCTAACCTATGAAATAGTATGCAATATCAAGATTCAACCATATGTATGCTTAGTATGTGAAAGGAAATAAATTAATAAAGGGAGATCCAAATTAGATTGGTAAATTGGAGTACAATGAGATGCCTTGTTTTCTAACTGATCATATGGTGAAGAAATATTGCTAAGAGGATTAAGGTTTATATTACCAAGTCACGATAATAATTATTTGACTGTTAATGTAGATAAGGTAGAAAAAATAATTGTAAGAGAAAAATAATCTATAAAAGAAGTGAAATTATAAACATAAGTGTGAAATCATAGAAATAAAGATAAGAAACCATAATAAAAGAGGAAAGTAGATGAAACCGTATAAAACACATAAAGCATAATATAAATATCCATGTAAAGTATATAGGTGAAACCAAATTTGACACATAGTCAAGTGTATAAGATATATAAAAGTGGATCAAAAATACAATCCAAAACCATAAACAAGAATAAAGTTAAATAAGACCATGTCATTTTCACATATACTGATAAATTTTCCCACAAGTATTATTCATGACATCTAAAACATCTATATGAAGTTGGATCCTAACAACAACCAGAGTGTTGTCAATACTCATGAAAATCTATTTAAATACTTTTCTCTTAATGTCATTAATATAAATTGTAGGTGTAGCTCAAGTATAACGTTCATAAAGGATCTCATGCATAAAATACTCAAGGTGAGGAATAGCTACCTAAATAGGAATGGTTTTTGTAGGGCAGGAAAGAGGCACCATGGGTGGAGAAGCAGGAGCCACGGGTGGAGGAGGTGCCACTACCAAAAAAGGGGGAGATTTGTTACATGGAAAACTTGTGGAAGGAGTAATAACTAGTGAAAGTACTAACAGAAGGTGAACATGAAGGTGATGATAGATAATACAATAAAGATTAGTATTATGGGTACTGCATTGGTGCTAAAGATAATATACCTCCCCATATTTAGGGATATAATTAGGTAACAACTTAGGAAGAGGTATAACCTTGTCTTTGGGATAAGCAAGGGTGGGACACAATGTGTCAATATATTGATAAATATTATGATAATAAGTAAACAAATAATTATTTGTCTCATGGAAATAATAAATATACTTGTTAGTAGAATTTGGGGGCCTACTAATGGAAGAGGTAGAAGGAGAAGCCAAGGGTGGTTGATATAACTAGAAGTCTCTAGTCCAATGATTGATAAATTTATGGATATCACAATAAGGTTGATCATCCCATTGGGATGGCATGGGATAAAAATATAGCAAAGGAAAAAGGCCATTGACAAGGGAAAGTAGGGCTGAAGGAAAAACTAGACTAGGCTCATTTGAAGGTAAAGTGAGATCAAAAATAGGATGAGGCTCAACTAAAGGTAGAGTGGGAGTAGAATATAGACTAGGCTTAGCTAAAGGTGAGGTTAGATATGTAGAAGGCTCAAGACTAGTGGTTATCATCTCTAGGGGAAGTAAACTAGAAGGATCCTAGTATCTAATAAAATGGTAAGGACTGATCATGGCATGATCTATGTGCATACTTCTAAGAGGCTCTATTGAAATTGGAGGTGTACCATGTAATTTCTCCATCTCTATCCTAAAAAAAACAAGAATAATATTATAATTAGGTAGTATGAAGGAAGGAATGCAATAAGATGAATGAAAAGACTAAAATAAATAAGTATGATATTAAAGAATCTCAACATTTATAGCTTAGACAAGTCCTCCTGAAAATGGGTCATCTAAAGCATAACTATCATCATAGTTAGGTGTATATAAGTTGATGATACATGTAGGTATGACCTTATCATTAGAAGCCACATGATAAATAGATTTTATAGTCTTGGTTAAGACCACATGTTTATCATCGATAAGAGGTTGACAAGATCGAGGTTGCAAAGAGGCAGGAAGTTCGGTGATGATATGAGGGGATAAATTAGAAGTTTTAATTTTGAGGCTAATCTCATCTAGCTCATCATTATCAAAATTTAGGAGGTTAGTTTGTATGTTCCCAATGAGTTCAAGGTGATAATTATAACCTCAGGTAGAATTTATAGGATAATTAAAGAGTTGAGATTCCTTGAATGGGATACTAGGCAAAGGTTCAAGGGTGGAAATTTTAAGACACCATGTTATTGGAATTGTTTGAGTTTCTAAGGGTTTGTGTCTCATTTAATATTATAAATATAACCATTATGGGGGAATTTGATGTATTGGCATGTGGATGAGGTGACAACCCTCATACAATCAGTCCAAGGTCTACCAAGTGAGATGTCATTAGAGAGGGGAAAGTTAAAGATCATAACTTTCACATGGAGATTTACAAGAGGGATGGAAATGGGAAGAGACACACAACCTAAATAAGGAATTTTCCTTCTATCATAGCCTAGAAATGTGTTATGTGTGACTTGAGATTGCATTAAAAATATCTAAGAGTTTTAATCAAATCAAGGGAGGCAATGTAAGTAAATGAACCTGCATCAATTAAGTCACACTTCACATGGATATCAAAAATTTGGATGATAATGAATAGAGGAGGACCATCCACACAAAGTTTAATATCGTCTAAAATCATAAAATCTATAGGAAACTTAAGGGCAAGAGAAGTGTCCATTTTTTCTTCAACATGTATGGACATCTCTTCACATTATTGAAGGATGATATATTTGGATCTAGATAAGGTATCTTTACATCCTATGAGAGGAGGACAAGGGATGCTCATTAAAAACAATAATTTAATTAAATAATTTTGATGATGGGGGAGTTTTGCACTAATTCAAGGAAATGGATTTGAGATGGGAGATGAGAAAGTTCTATAATGGGGTCCCATACATAATAACCCATGGGGGGATTACTAGAGCTCTTATGAAGGAGGGTTGCAAGTGTAACTAAACTTGTGTTGGTAAGATGTAGTCGGTTTAGGTTGAGGACAAGTAGGCTGATTGTATTTAGGTGGTAGAATGGTTGATTGAGGTATTTCTTATGATTGGGTTGAATAAATATTATCAAAAGGTTGGGGAACATTGTCTTAGTGTGATGTTGGGGAAGAGTAGAGATAATGTGAGAGATATGATCAAGTTAATTTTTTTAAATGTGTTCTATGAAGTATATAAGGTCCTCTTGATCCAAATCCATGAGATGAGATGGGGAAGTATTTGGAATGACGTGAAACATTTGAGAGGTTTGATGCATGAGTGTTATATTAGATTTGATAAAATCAATTACTCTTTACATGTTAGTCATATTTACGACATTTTATTCATTATTATTAAGGTCTATAAGACTTTCAACATTATTTGTAGAAGGAGTAGGCTTGTCATTGCTATCTTGATGATTGGGAAGAGGATCTTTGTATATACTAAAATGAACATTAGCTTGATTTACATCTTGATTTTTTTTTTGTATTTCATGGGATTTAAAACCCATGTCATATGTTTGTTGACACTTGAGAATGAGTGATTCATGATCAAAGTTTGGGCCAAGAAGAAAATCCATATCTAGATTGCATAATTGTCTACAAGTCTACTAAGAGTGGCCCCAACATGCATAAAACCAAAAGAAATTATTTAGATCATACAATTTCATTGGATAAGTAAGGTCAACATATCATGGTAGAGGCCTTGAAAGATGCTTTTTAATCTAGGCTAAAGATAATAGTTTAATGACATTAATGTTATTTGTTTGAGAATATGTAGGATTAAGAGTTTTCTTTGGAGGGGAAGCATTCTCTATAATGTTATTTGGAGTGATTTCTTGAATGTTGTGAATAGTATCATAAATATTACTAATACCATTGTTGATAACATGACATTTGTTTTTAATGAGATATGAGTTCCCATGGTAGGTTGAGAAGGTTAAAATTGGTGCATGAGAATTTATTGTCACTTAGCTTGGTTAAGGGCTTCTTCCAAAGTTCTTGGAGAGAGAGTCTGAACCTGATATTATAACTTGGGGTAGAGAGCATTAGTGAATATGTGGAATAGGTTATCATCCACTAGATTATGCTCACATTTTTTAGACAAGTTCTTTCATCATTTAATGAAAGCTTTTGTTGTTTCAGTTTCAAGTTGTTTACAATTTATGAAGTGAGTTAAGTTATTGTTGGGAAGATCACTAGTTTTAAATTCCTATACTAGTGAGTTAACTAAGTCTTCTAAGCTAGTGATAGAATGGGTTTTTAGTTGATTGTACCAATATAAATCATCTCCTAAGAGTGTTTCAACTAATATCTTGGTAGAAACAAAGGTATTAAGTTTGACCCAATCTTTATAAAGGTTACCAAATATATTTAAGTGCAATGTGGGATTGGTAGACCTGTTATAGGTGATGGTAGGTGTGACATCTCCTATGCTGATATTAGTAATTTGAGGTACAAGAGTTTCATTTTGAATATGTTTGATTATTTTATTAATGTGGGGTAGTTGAGGAATAAGGTTACCATGGGAATCCCTATGGGGTACAAAGGCATTCAGATGTTGTGCTCCCCATGAAACCTATTGGGCTTGATTTTAAAGGTTAATGAGATGGTTTTGAATCTACATCTTTTTATTTGTGTTATTGATTTGAAAATTATGCATTTAATTAAGTGTTTGTAATAAAAGTGGATGAGTTTGGGTAGTATTTTGACTAGGGTGCATAGCATGTGATGCATTGGTATTGGTATTAATGGCTTAATTTGCACTATGATTAGTAGTATGCACCTCACTAGTGGCATGAAAAGCATTAGTAGAAAAGGAAACACTAGTAGCATGATTAGAATTGGTAGTAAAATATGTAATAGTGGAATTATATAGGAGAAGGGTATTTGGAAAAAGCCCACTAGAATTTGAACCTACCATGTTACTGGAGATACTTGGCATGGAGGTTAAAGAATTATTGGAAGAATATGTCAAGGTGTGTGAAGGATAAAAAATATAAGGAAATGTGGAGAAGCAAAGAAAGTTTCCACACCCACAAAATCTGAGAGGAGATAGGGTAGGGTGAAAGAGGTTCTTTTACTTGAGGAGAAGGGGTGGAAAGATAGATATAGATTTTAAAGGCATATTTTATATTATATTCAGTTTAGTTTAGTTTAGTTTATATAGAGGGATAAAAAAAAATTATATTGGGCCACCCTATAGATAAATAGGGCTTGGGGGGAGGCCATCCCCAACCATATAAAATTGAGTTTAATGGGATAAAATAGGACCTGTAATAATATTATAAATGGTTAAAGGGTCCTTTCCTCCATGTTGAGGAAATTCATTAATGAAGAAGAGCATTTCAGGCGTGTACTATAAATCATGCTCATCTTTGAAGGAAAACAAAGGATTATGAACTAAGGACAAATGAGGAGAACTCCCAAAATTGATAGTGAAATTAGCAACATGAACATTGATTTCATCCAAAGTGGGAGCTAAAATATATTTTTGATATAAATAAGAATCAATTGATAGGATATATAAGTGTACAGATTAATAGTGTTCTTGAAAATAGGAAACAAAATAGAGAACAAGAGGACACAGTCGTATAGGTCGATTGTGTGCTTCTGATAGGAAACTTAATAGGAAATAAGAGGACACAGTCATATAGGTTGATTATATATTGCTAAGATAGGAAATAAAATAAGTTGATAAGATACATATTTGAATAAGGTAACTATGTATTGAAGGCAAACAAGATGAATAATTTATAAGAGACTGTGTCGATAAGGATGATAATGTTCTAAAAATAGAGATTTTTAAAAAAATATAGTATCTAAGCAAATGAAATGAAATGCACAAGTAATTAGATCAATGTGATTGATCTAATTAGAACACACATCACAAACATTACAATAACATTGGCTAATTAAAATTTTGCAATACAAAATACAATGATCAAATAGCAAGCAATAACTTGAAATTAAATGCTAAATAATTGGTCATTCATAAGTGTTGTTAAGTTATAATAAAATTTGAAATCAAAGTGATGGGGAGTTGGTTGTAATAAATAAATAGAAATCAATCTATGGATAGTTTCATGAAGTTTAGGTTGAAAGGGATTTTTATTGATGATGGTACTAGCTTGGTATTGAGGCTTTCCCCTTCACTTCATAATCTTGCATTGATAAGGGTGTTGGGTGCTTTGAAAATATATACCATCAACCACATGTTTATAATTGTCTAGAAAAGCAATTCAACTTCCACCTTAGTGATGAAATCCACGTACGTAGACCTTGGGAAGATAAATGTTCAATGTTTTGTAGTGTAAAGTGATTTGGAAGTGTGTGCAAAAGATAAAAACATTGAAACTAAATTGGTAAATTGAAAATCACATAATTAATCTATGTTTTTTACTCTATGCATGAAATCAACTAAACTTAAAGGTGAACAAATCATTATAAAAATAAAGTTAATTTCATTGACTATGAAGATTATAAAGTCATTTTAGGTGACAATGTATGAAAACAATGCACAGTAGATTCAATTGTGTCACTACTATTCTATGGGAGTAAGATCCTAAAGAACACAGTCAAATAGGTTAACTATGTCTCCTATGTAGAAGATAGGCTATAGAATTACATCGAGCTAGTCGACCCAATTTACTGTAGGGATACAATTTTATAGACTGCAAACTTATGAAAAATAGTATTGGAAATGAAAGATTTAAATTATAAATAAGGTAATAATGAAACTTAGTGGGTTTGAATGTGCTTATATTTAAAAAATTTAAGTTGTTATTCTCAAGTGCTAATTCAAATATTCTATAAATGGAGTGGATTGGCTTGATGGAGTTTCTAGAACTTGTGTGATGAAAAGTTACAAATAGAGTTGACTAGCTTGACTATGTATGTAATCATGTATGCTAAAAAAGAATAACTACAAATAAATTTGATTGACTCCAATATGTATACAATCCTATAAATGAATAAGAATACTATGTCGAGCTTATTGATCTAATCACCTATATTTGTAGAAGACTTGCATAGACAAAACATAGTCATTTTTGGTTGATTGTGTGTTAAACATGTGCATAAACTATTATAAATATAATCAAATGTTTGATACAATACTAAAAAAATAGAAATATATAATATGATGGTAAAATGAATGCATGAAAAAAAACCTACAAGGGTTTGATTCACGTCAGGTTTACCAAGATGTGTATAAAGGAAAACACAACTGACCTATTAATCAATCCTAGCTCAAAGAATATAAATCCTACTTACACTTCTAATTGTTGATACATTATATATTCAAGGTCATGACCAAGATGGATGAACTAGACCTAACTAAGAGATCTTTTACCACAATAACATCATTAGAGAGTGTTTCAAAGCCTGTAGTCAAGAAACACAATGAGATAACCTTAGCCAGGTCCTATGTTTTTATATTCACTAAATAAATGACAAGTAAATTAAAATATAATCTAGTTCTCACCAAATTTTGTGGCACAAAGTGGGGGTAATAAACAAAAAAAGTAAACATGCATAAAATATCTATAGTCAATTCAATGTATAGGAAATCTTAATGTATGGGAGAGAAGTACAAATGCTAATATATCTACTCTTATAAAGGAGTAAAATTTTTAGGAATACTTACCTTTAAATATTAACCCACTAATCCTCAATCACTCCCTTGGCCAAGGTGTTTTGTAAGAGGTTGTTGTGATATGTAAAGATAACAAGGATAAGTCGTCTCTTGGCTACACAATTTCTCTATGCATCCAAAGGGCTTCTCCACAATACAAGATCCATATCTCTAAAGAAAGTATTGAAAACCTAATGTATGCTCCTCAAGTAGAATGGTGGATAATCATATGAACAATATAATATTCTTCTTCTTATCTTCTTCATAAATGATGGAAATGGACATGTGTATATAGCTAGAGCTGACCCTAAACCTTTCTAAAAGTTTTGCTGATAGGGTCAACCCATTTTGACTCTATATTATTTTTGATAAAAAAAGTTAGGTCCTAGTCTAGGTCAACCAAGGCTAACCTAGACCCATAGTTCTCTTTTAACTAATTAAATACAAGAATGACCCAGGCTGATAATGTATTATGAACTATCAAAAAAGGAGTTTTAGGATTAGAAAGGGGCTATGTAAGGTGGTTAATTGATTGGAGAAGTGTGTAAGAGAGGAGGTAAAACTTAGGGAGGTTTATAGGATAAATTTTTATAGATATCAAGTGGTGGTAAAGGGGACAATAATCCTATGAAGTACTAATGGTCTACCCGCCCCTTTTTTAGTGCACCATTTAAGATGTGATTAGAGAGATTGAGACTCAGTGGGTTCCTACATGAGTGAAAACATCAATAATTGATAAATTTTGGAAATATTATGTGTATACAATATGTACCAAGCTCATTCTCATTTATTTACCACTATCCTACAATATACTCCTAGATCTCACATGGACACATCATATTAGGGTTATTTCTTCCTTAGGTAGTCAATGTATTAAATTCATCCATAATGAAAAATTATATAAACATGAGTCTAATCATAATCCATGAAGTATCCAACTACCCAATCCCAAACCTCAATATCAAATTCCAACTATTCTATGAATTAACAGTGTACCTCTACCTGAATTTGTTAATATGAATCAATATTTACAAGTCATTGTTTCCAATTTTGATGATGATGAACCAAATGAATTACAAAAAAATTGTAATACCACTAAGTTACCTCCTTACATTTTAGATTGGATTTATCCCTCTTTACTTCCACATGATCATACCTTACCTTTAGTTGATGAGATCAATAAAATCCCTCCTCCATGTAATGCACATGAAGCCTCTTACATAGAAGATGACTTCACATGTAATGAGTATGGAGTAGAAATATTATTTAAAGATCCCTTAGACATGTTTCCCCAAAAATTTAGTGATTTATGTGCATCCACTTCTGATTCTCTATTAAATACAAATGCATGCATTATTTCCCATACCTATAATGATAATTATATCATGGATCAAGCTCAATCATGAGACTTGGACATACCACACTATCAACAAACATTAGCCAAAATACATGCCTTCAACCATGATGTCCATATAATTCATATATCCATTGATAGTGATTTAAAAATTAAAGGTCATGTATCTCTTATTAATCCTCCACTCTAGATACCCCATGGATAGTTGAACAAATCTCAACTCTAAAAGAGTTATAAACTTCTAAACCTCATATACCTTCTACACCACCAACCAATCTACCAACTTTATTTCATTCTCATGATCCTATAGATATCACTGAGTCTACCTACCTCACTTGAACTAAACCTCCATACAAAACATAACCTAACACACCTATAACCAATCTAGATGACTCCAGTTAACCTCAACCTACAATCCCACATACATCTAAAATTACCTTAGATTCTAAAACCATATATGTATGAAAAATTCATTTTTAAACATCATTGTAATGATAATAAAATCATTGATCTTAAAGTGTATATGGAATAGTATGGAACCTTACCCATGCTCCCTAGTGATGATGCCATAATTGAGCTACTCCATGCTAGAGAACATCAACTTCCACAATAACATCATAAACTTGGAAACTTCAAATGAAAATATTCTTGTTTTAGTAATTTCATTGCTAATGTGAATCCTAAAACAAAACTCAATTCTTCTCTTCCTCGCAATCCATATCTTTTCCAAGATATAAACAATATGTTCACTGAAGAAACAACAAGAATAGAATATGTTACACCATAATTTCCTAGACCCATAACTATCTCTAAAGAACTCACACCAATAGAGAATGATAACTTTAGCTTATTATTAGATAAGTATATCAAAAAAAATTCATGGTCATATGAAAATATACCAAGTATTGATCCTATAATAGTTGTACATAACATCATCACCTACCTAGATGCAAAACCTGTTAGACAAAAACAACAAAAATTTCCACCTTATGTCATAAATAAATTATTAAACATTTGAATGCCAAATTTATCAAACCTAATGACTATTTTGAATGAGTATCAATCATCATTCTTGTTCATAACAAATTCACCATGGCCATTTATATATACATAAATTTCCATAATATTAACCTCGTATATACAAAAGACACTTTCTTATTACCTTCAATAGATGCTATCATAGATTCCACCACTAGATATGAAATGTTGTCACTTATGGATATTTTTAAGACTATAATGAAATCCAAATAGCCCCTAAAGACCAAAACAAAACAACATTTAATATGGAATGGGACATCTATTATTACATCAAAATGACCTTTGATCTTAAAATTTCTATAGACACCTATCAATGTGCAATGACCCACATTTTCCATGATCTTATACACAAGATAGTGGAAACGTATGTCAATGACCTCATTCCCAAATCTAAGAGTTTTCCCATGCACCTCACTGATCTAGCTATTATTTTTAATCACCTAATCAAATAAAAAGTTAGACTTAATCCATACAAATGTGTATTTGGAGTCACATATAGTAAACTTTTAGGGTTCTTAGTCTCTTTTTGAGGCATTAACGTTGATATAGCTCAAATAAATGCTATCATTAACTTGCCTATTCCTTACTCCATTCCTAACATCGTACTTAACATAGAAAGCTTAGGCCAATATGAAGGTTCATCCCAAAATTGAATTACCATATCTACTCTATCAATTCCATTCTAGAAAAGGTAATGATTTAGAATAATCTTTGTTCAATCCTCCCACTCTTCAACCAACTTCAAAAAAAAATCCCTTAATCTTGTGTACCTCATCTACCCCTCTATTAGTTGGGGCAATGCTTGCCCAACAAGATGATACTGGTAGAGAGTACACTATTTATTACATTAATCGAGACCTCACTGACTACAAAAAAGTTATACTAAATTAGAACGTGATTTCCTTGCTATCTATTTTTTAGATAAGAAGCTTTGTCACTATATGATTTATCAGACTAATTATGTCATTATCCACTCCAATCCACTTCATCATTTCTTCTTCAAATCATTCCTACCTAGAGATAGAATTGGAAAATGGATGGTCCTCTTGAAGGAGTTTGACCTTTGAACTATCACATAAATATATGTCAAAGACCAAATCATAACTAAAAAACTTGTGGTGGAACCTATACTAGCTACAAATCACCTTCAAGATAATCTCCCCAATGACAACATTCTTTATATTGAAGGTATTACACAAGCTATCTCTCTTAAAGATTATTTCCATAATTTCACTAACAATTTAGAAGTAAATAATCAAGAAGATACCAATATCATTCATGATACTACTAAATCTAAATTAGTTGTCTAAAAACTCCCTAAAATTACCATTTATTTGCATGAAGACACATAGACCCTTCACTTTGATTGTGCTAAATGCCTCCAAGGAACTAGGATAGGATGTATTATAACTAACCCCACATGTTAATATCATCCCTTTATAATTTATATTATCCTTTGATGTCACTAATAACATGAAAAAATATGAATCTATAATCTTAGGCATGAAAGCATCACTCAACTTAGATATCCCATATCTACACACTTTGGGTGACTCAAAACTTATTTACCACCAATGTAATGGTGATTATCAATGTAAAAGTGAAAATATAATTGTATACCATCAAATGGATACCACACTTGCCAAAGAGCTTGCTTCTTTTACCATTAAGCCAATTCTAAGAGATCAAAATTCCATATCCGATTCTCTTGCTTCCTCAACATCTCTATTTCATCCTCATCAAGTAATTCATGATTCCCAATTTATTATCCAAATAAGAAAGTCAACTTCTTCTATCTACAAAAAAAATTCACACATTTATCACAATGACACTATCAGTATTCAACAAAGCTCATGGTATAAAAACATAATCCAATTCCTTGAACATCAACCTACCCTCAAGACATGGATTCTTATGAAAAGACTAGAATATGTAAATAAGACTTGAAGTATGTCTTTTGATATAACACCCTTTATAACCCTAATATATAAGGTACCCTACTCTATTGTGTGATGTAATAATAGGTTCTTACTCTCCTCTAACAAACACATGGGGGAATTTATGGTGGTCACTATAGTGGACATGATACAACATGAAAATTATTATATATGGGTTACTTTTGGCCTACTTTAGAAAAGGACACTATTGATTTTGACAAAAAGTGTAATCCTTGCCAACTTCATGTGATCTAATCCAAACACCACCAGTTGAGCTCCAAATAGTGGAGTCTCCATGGCCATTCTCTATGTGGGGATTATATCTCATTGGTAAACTACATCGGTCACAAGATGGTCATGTCTTTGTCATAACTTCTACTAAATATTTTACCAAATGTGTAGAATCCATGCCTCTTATCAATGCAGTGGAAAAAATATTTCTAAACTTATCCTTAGCCAAATCATTTGTCACTTTGGAGTTCCCCATACTATCATTTCTGATAATGGTGGTAAATTCAAAAAATAATGACATGAAATAGTTATGTGCTAAATTTAAAATTTCCCACAAATTTCCACACTTTACCATCCAAAATGTAATGATAAAACCTATGTTACCAACCAAATTATCAATAAAATCTTATAAAAGACCATTTGATAAACTTGCATTGATTGGCATCTTCATTTATATCTTGCACTTTGGGCCTACTATAATAGCATACATACTACCATGGGGGTAACATCATTCTCACTAGTATATGGTTCTGAATCAGTCTTACCATTAGAAGTCAAACTCCCATCTTTATGTATATCTCTTTGTGGTATAATTACCGATGAAATCTTATGTGAAGCTCATCTTCATGTCTTATACTTTCATGATGAACACCATTTAGTTACCTTACAACATAACCATCAATACAAGACTTGCATTGCCAAATAACATAATAAAAAGGTCAAAGTCCACACATTTAATGTTGTTGTTCTAGTGCTCAAATTATACTACACCCATGATAAAGAAGGAAAATATGCCCAAAAATGGTGGGGCCCTTATCTAGTAAAAGACATTCTTGGTCATAGTAGTTATCTTCTATAAACTAATGAATGTTATGTTTTCAAAGAACCCACCAATGCATAATTTTTGCTTAAATATATCCCTTATTTTCCTTAAATCTATATCTTATCCTACAAACTCTTCTTGTAAGACTTTTCCAATGATTTCACCTTTTCAACAATCTATCTTATACATAAACCTTATTCCCCTCCTTCGGTCCTTTGGTTTCATTTAATGAAAGAGTTGTATTGTAATACCATGGATAGGACCTAGGGGTAATTTTAAGAGGCCCTATAAGAAAACCTCTTGGAATTATTTGGTGAATCTATGGAAAACTGTTTCACTGGCATGGTAAATCCTATATGCATGATGGCAAATCAATCAAGATTCAAGATGAGTGTAAGAGCATAGAATATTCATTTTTTTAATTTTTTCATACTACAGTTCAACTGAAATAAAAAGACACTAAATCGATCTGTAAAACAACATTTATGAACAACTGAAATGAATGGTTAAGCCAAATGACTAAATCAAACAACACTACCATAAGGTACTACTAAATGGTGCTACCAAATGGTGGGGCTAAATGGTGTTGTCGAATAGTGGTGCCAAATGGCATTGCCAAGCAACATTGTCGAATGGTGTAGTCAAACAATACCATTAAATGGTGCTTTTAGATAGTTTTGTTAGACAGTGGTGTCGATCAACACACTTGACTAGTGATGTTGGGTGGTATTGCCATCATTAAGCTATCATTTGGTGTGGCTAGTTGGCATGGAGTTTGTTTGGTTTTATGTTATTTGTTTAGTGTTGTTGGGTAACCCATGTAGTTGGTATAATATCCAGTAGCCCAGTTGCCACCCTTGACTTATAAATACCCACCCTTTACCCTATTTTAATCATTTTTTAAAATAGTTTTCTTGACCCCCTTTACCCCACCCATAATGATTCACCTAATTATGCAGTCAACCCCATCTAGGATCCACCTACTTCATAGTCCAACACCATGGAAATAAAATACATTTTCAAAAAATTGTTATGCCTAGAGATTTTTAAGTTGGTACAACAAACAGACATGTTCAATGATTAGATTTTAAAATTCAACTTTGTCATCCTAATCTACATGCCCTAATATGAAATAGACCATGGGTTGATAAAATTACTAATGTCTTCTTATGACACTAGCAAGATGAGGTTCATAGTGAACATTGACTCCAAATTAATCTTCTTTGTTTTTTAGATTAAGGTAAAAACAGGTTTTGAAGGGACCCCGAAACCCTGATACAAAGATAGAAAGATGAAGCATTTACGACCACAGGAAAAACCTAAAACCTACAACAGAGAAGTAGCATAAACAAGTTTTATATGGACCTGATACCACCTAAAAGACCACAAGTCAAAACCCAGGTGTTACATAGACCCGGCTACACCATAGTCAAAAGATTACAAAAAACCAGGAAACAGGACCAGATAACACAACCAACTAGAAGAACCAGGCTATTCTTCCAGTTCCAAAATCATTTTCACTGCTTCTTTACCTTTCACAACAGTATCCTGAATGGTAGTAGCCGCTGGCATGGCTCCCTCTTGCATAGCTTTCTTTCTTGAGCTCTGTCTCATCCTCTTGCTAGGCCCCTCCAAGGATTTGATCTCCTCATTAGCTCTTTTTCCAATATTAACAGTTGCAGCACATATGTTAGATGTAACTTCCTCCATTTTCATTCTGCTCTCCTTGATGAGTTCCCTTAGGTTGTTCTCATAGTCTTTGAGCTTGATGGGGATGTCTCTCATCTATTTTTCCATGTTATTGATTTTGTTCCAAACTGCCTTCTGGTTGTCTTCCATAATTTCCATTTTCCTTTTGAGATCCATTATCTCCTTAAACATCCATGAATCGAGTTGGAGGATAGCCTTTGCTTTGCAATTAACCCATCTCGTAGGTGTGTGCCTTCCATCGCTCTGACTTTTATCACTCCACTCTTCTGTGTTCTTATTAGCACTATTCCCGCCTTCTTCAATGTGATCCTCTCTTCCCCTTTGATTCTATACCTTAGTTTCAGTTTGAACTTCCAATTCCATTTCTTGGTTGTCAGCCTGAACTGTGTTTTCCCTCTCATTTATCGAAACAGGGTCCTTAACAGGGTCATCCAAGACTTTATCATCCTCAAACACTTGCTGGTTTTCCTCAGAGTCTTCTTCACTATTTTTAGACTCCTCTATGTTGACTCCTTCTTTCTCATTCTTATCTTGAAGTTCTTCTTCCTCTTTGGAACTTGTATTCCTACTTTTTGTTCCTCCCTCTTCCTCCAAGCTTTCCTCCCTAGACTTATCAGTTCTCTCCCACTCTGTGTCCTCGTCAACATTCTGATTCTTGACACTAGGGGGCTTAAATTAATCTTCTTTGTTACATCAATAATACACATTCATAATTTGACATGGCTTCCATTCCATAATTCTAACCTTGTAACTCCAAAATAAATATTAATAATTGATGATAATAAATACTTAGAGTCAGATTTCAATTTGTAGATCGGTTAAACCAGTATGTAAATTTGTTTTTTATATTAAAAATTGAACTTTTTAAATTTTTCATCCTTTTGACTAATTCATATTTTTCACTAACATTTAAAATATTCATAAGAGTGACCTCCATGTGGATGACGTTTTTGACCCTTTTCTTAAATTAATGGTTCAATTTTTCCTAGCGAGAATAGTATTATAGGGAAGACCAAGAAACATTCCCTTATAGGTTGTTTACATTCTTTGTACTCTTGCTAATTTGAGATATGACTGGTGCACTTTTATTTCTTTTAAGATTAGGTTAGAATTGAATTATTCTTATACCAATCCCAATTCCACAATATTTTGTTCAAATTTTATTCTGGCTTTGTATTATGAGGCCTTACATGACCTAAAAAAAACTATGATTTCAACTATGTTGCATCCAAAAATGAGTAAAAATGCTTTGTTTATTGATGAGAAAGAGGTTAGTTTACCATTTAAACTAATCACCTGAATGGTTTAGTTTATAAACTATTAAAAAAATAAGATTAATGTTTGTTTGTTTGTTATAGGTAATATTTTGTGTCTTTATGACATGAAAACAAGTTGCTTCAAAAGGATAGTGTCTAGTTGAAGGATCTAGAGATTCTAAGTTTGCAAAATCATCCTTGCATTCCTTTCATGTTTTAAAACATCTAAGAGTTTCTTTCAGATCATGTTTGCATGCAAGTTTTATATTTACACCTTTCAATAATAAATGTATGACATTTTAAATTTCAAGTACATTATAATATTTATTTATTTGGTTTTTGCACTTTACGAAGAATCAACTAAGGTTAGCCTTGAGAAAACTCAACAAACCCTAAAATTTCATGTATTGGTGTATTCTTGACCTTCTGTGAAAGGTATTTTACATTCCATGTTTTTGTTTTTTAGTTGAAGATTCATTGATTATAGATTTTTTTTACTGTAAATTTGCCTATTGTAGCTCATACTATCTCTAACTATAAATACTAAATCTTTGATTTTAAATTAGCATTAAGTTTTATTTTTTAGATTTACCATTTTTTTAATATAATATATTTTCTAGGAAACCCTCAATCTCTGAGGAAAATTATGATGCTACCACTACCACTGAACATAATTTGCACAAGGGTGGAGTATATTTCATTCCCAATAGGGCCAACACATAGTAGAGGAACATTATAATTGTCAGGTTCTGAATTCTTAATTTTCTCTATCATAGATCTCTCTAGTGCACATGGATTAACCTATTTTTAGTAAATTGATCTTAAAAAGGAATATATCAGGATTGAAAGTGTAAAAAGTTGGTGGTGTTGATTTCAATCCCCGTGATTTTATTTAGGGTCCAGATGTAACTGCTCAGAAAGAACCTTGTACCTATTCATCCCCCACCCTACTAATTCATGTTGACTTGTTTGATGATGGCATGATAACTTTTTCATTAAATAATTTATTATCAAAAAGTATTATTT
Organism: Torreya grandis; assembly: GCA_037957365.1. Taxonomy (NCBI): domain Eukaryota; kingdom Viridiplantae; phylum Streptophyta; class Pinopsida; order Cupressales; family Taxaceae; genus Torreya; species Torreya grandis. The sequence continues at coordinate 1,528,513 of JARHVA010002960.1, read as the reverse complement.
AAAGTCTTAAGAATGGAGTTATAGATGAGTTAAAAATGTATTAGTTTGGGAATTTTAGGCAAAGGCATTGATTAAAAAAATAAATATCCATTATCAACAACTCCTAGAGAGAAAAATTATTTTCATTAGTTCAACATGAACCCATAAAGATTGATGCTTTGTTTGGTCAAGCTAAATCTGGGTCTATTTCTATTTCTAATAGTTACAATGATAATGTTTTGAGTATTTTGTTAAATGGGTTAGAGATTTGAATGTAGAAGCCCCAACATATTTTAATCAATGAGAAAAAGACATCAACCTTATTGTTATTAAATATGCTAAGAAGGAAAAAACTTTGGTAATGTATCGTAATTTTTATCAAATTTCATGTCATAGTTATTTTAGTTCGTATCTAATCAATTTCATTTGTAATTTTAAGCAAAATATGAGAATTTGAAAAAGGAACCCAAGGTGCTCAATGTTCATTTGAAAATGCATGAAAAAGTTTATATTCTACCATTCAATTTAAAGAGAAGTTTTTTTTTATGAATAAATAGAACAACACAATTAGAAAAATCATTAAGGAGCAAGGATGGGATCCTGATTCTTTATTGAAGTAGGAAATAGATGTCGATCGAAGTCTACTTTCTTAAAGAGATGTTATGAAAGGAGAAAAGGAAAATCTTTTTAGTTTTAATTATAATGCTAAGGATATTGAAGGATGGCATAGAGGAACTGGAGGTATGAATTTTTAAGGATGGTGGTAAAAATGTAGATGTTGGGATTGATAAAGTGGCTGAGTAATGAGGTGTCTTTTTAAGTGATAAGAATTTGATATTTTCTATTGTTGTAAACTCTATTATATTTGAAGATAATTTTATGTTTAAAAAAATTAAATGACAATTTAAAGGTTGGATTTGCAATGATCATCTTGTTAAGTTTCAATTAGTCTTGTTTTGCTGAGAAACTAGTTATGGTTCATTTATCATCTTATATGCATAGTTTATGTTGATGTAATTCAATCAACATGGTGATGTGGATTGTAATTATTTTTTCTATAGATTTAGAGTGAGCATGAATTTGAATTTGAATTTTTTAATGTTTTAAAAAAATATATTAAATTTGAAGAGATAATGAAAATGTTAAGTTTGAATTTATAAATATTAGTTTATTTAGTTGATGTAGTTCAAACAACATGGTGATGCAAACTACAATTATTTTTTCTTTAGATTTGGACTGAGCATGGATTTGAATTTGATGTGCTTTCATATTATTATTATTATTATTATTATTATTATTATTATTATTATTATTATTATTATTATAGATAATGGAAAAGCTATAGTTATTATGGATGTAGAGTTAATGAAATTTTTATGGTTTGTTCTACACTTGAATATTCATGAGTTTAATTTTTGTTTCTTTTGAATTTGGTCATGTTGTTCAATAGACTTGTCGTGTTCTATCACCTTGGTATTTGACTTCAAAATTCATATTTTAAAACTAAAATTTAAAATTAAAACTATTAATATGTCATTACAATATCAAATTTAAGTTATTTCAAAAATAATAAAAATATGTATTTAACAATATAATCTTAGAAAAAATACAAAAATATTATGACCCGTTTGAAAATTTGATGAACCAATTAAATAAAAGGAAAAGTTTCATGATGAATAGAATAAATATTTCAAATGAAAATGTTATCAATAACTGCAATGAATTTAATATTTTAATTTTTTTATAATATAAAAAATGATACGAAATTGGAATTTAGAATATGATAATTATAATAAATATACAACTAAAATTCACGTAGTTGAAATAATCCCACACAAAATTGCTCATCACAAGTGACATTTGCATATGATGTGTCATTTGCATATTTAGTGTCATTATTTACATCATCTTTGTTTGTCTATATATTAATGACTCCCCTTCTTTCAGTTAGAGAACTCTATGTTTTTAGAGCTCTTTCATAAGGAAACATGTCCACAACATAACGTGAAACATACAATATCAAATAGGTTTCTAAATTTGTATCCAATCTATTTCAAAGTTTTGACTTAATGAAAGATAATAAACTAAGTACTATTTCTTCTTCCACTAAGCCTAGAATCATTTTTTGACAAATCTCATAAAATTAGAAATATTCACTAATACTTTCCTGTAGGATCTACTAGGATAAAATTATTTTCATAGCTGTGTAATTGCCTCATTTTCTATTGGTTCACTTATAAGGTGATATTATTCAAAAAAATTAATTCCAAAATGAGTTGACTAAGATGCCATTAAATCATTTTCCAAAATACCTTGTATTTTATCTCCATTTATGTTTATAGATTTACTGAAATGTTTAACAAGAGAACCCATGTATTTGTGAAATAAATTGCTAATCAACTTTTGACTGTTATTACTTTTCCAAAATATGGGATTCACAACTACCATGGCCTCCAAAAAATCATCCTTTTGAAAACGATCTCTAGTATCTATAGATAAGTTTTGTGAAATTATACTTAATTTCATCCATGTTTTAGATATAACAATATCATACAGAATACGTGTTATAAGCAGTTCTTTAAAAAATGTGCATTGGTATCTGCTTACCATTAATGACAACACAAATATGATCATTAATATTCAATTTCAAATATATTTCAAGATTCCTAAAATCTATCAAAATTTACCAACTATTAAAAATATGTCACTAAAAATTTTCATTTGAAGTGTATAGTATATATAAAGATTAACATACTCATTTTCCCAAATGTATAAAGTTAAAAATTTAAATGGATCCCTCTTGAATATGTTTCATAAAAAAATTCATTTACTTCAACATTGGGATAATTCCACATAATGTTAGTAATGTTTCCAAATCTATTGAGTTGTAAAAATTAATATTTTGCCTTGGTAACTTCTCTACGATATTAATACATAACATACTAATGATGGATATTATTTAAAAAATTGGCATGTGGGTTCATACATAGAAATTTGTATTGTATCAACATATTTCAGTAGTTTTTTTACCATCAGTCACTCCTATTAACTTTTTTTGAAAATCTAAAAGTATTTTTAGACTACTTGACATATAAGCATGTAAGTCATGAATAAGCTCTTCCACTTTTGTGACATTAGCAAATTTGCTAACTATTTTGTACGCAAGATTCATCCTATGATCCATGTAATGAATCAAAATCATGTATGGGGCAACTTTTATTTGTATTCAAACACAGAAAATTTCTATTCCCCTATATAACTGATTCACCATCAACCCCAACACACACCAGCTTTGTAAATATTACATAATCATCCATCCTAGCTTTATATTTCAATTTAGATACCACTAATTTGTGAATATTTTTAGCATTACAATTTTATACCATTTTATGAATTGCTAGTAGATGAGGTTGCCTCGAATATCTCTCAAAATTTTAAACATGCATGCGAACCCATGATGTGTTATGAATTATTGTGACCTCATCAATGGATAGTGAGATGAATAGTGAATTTTGAACTTTTTGTTTCAAATCCTCCTTCTCAACCATTGTTACACATTTTTCCATTTCCAAAGCACTACTATTTGATCAATGTGATTATAGAATATCAATAAATCCATTATGTTGAAATAAAATATTATAATCTTAAAAATCATAAATAGGTTTTTCCTTTTTTATAATGTGGTATATAATAAAGAAATGTATATATTTGGCCTTTAAATGGCACTGCATAACTTTTCCAAATTGAGCTTTGATTGTTCCCCCTTTGTCAACAATTTTTTTTTATGTTTCTTATTATTTTCATACTTGTGTGCATATATTACATGCATGCATTCTTATACATTTTTCCACCTATGTGTTCTTGTTATCTATTTGTATGGACCTTTTTATTGTCACATATGTTTTTCCACAATGTTTCTCAATCATCTCCAACTTAAGTTGAGTTTTGTGTTCCTTTCATAGTTTCCATCTACATATTGTACATATACATTATATTAAAGTATCATCAATATTGCTAGGTTGTACAGGTCTAATGAATGGAAATTTTGTTGTCTAGTCCACCTTAAAGGACCATCCATTTATCCATCTAATTATATTCCTTCAAAAATATTTTTGAGTGGATTTTTCAGCTAAACTTTATGTTTGATGAGAACCAACAATCTCTTTTACCAATTGAGTGTCATGATCATTATCATTAAAAAGTAGAGGAGTGTCAAGGAGTGGTGCCATGTCATCATCAATATAATCTTTAGAGGGTGACATGTTTTGATTATTTTTTATTATGAGATACCATCATGATCAATGGGGAATTTTGTATGTAATTTTTTTAAATATTGTTGAATAATTAAAATCAAATTCAAGAAAAACTTAAAAAGTAACAAGTACCTATATTTTGAGTGCATTATGGTTGTGTCGGATTTTTTATTGGCTCTTTAAAATAAGATATTATGCTTGATTTTCCTAATAATTGTCTTGTCCTTCTACCATTTCCACTAGATGTTATGATGAGAAAGGATAAAATATTCTGGTTATGTCATTCAATTGTAGTGTAAATGATGCCATTCAGTTACAATACTGATGTTATCATTCAAGTCTATCATTTGATTGAAACACCATTCTAACATTTAGTTATATCATCTAGTTGTGTCATTTGGTTTTATTATTTGATGTTTTTGTTTGCATCTTTAATGTTACTATTTGACTATAGTCCTTCGATTGCAGTACATGTTTTACAATTCCATTTTGGGTTGTTACCTTTTGGGTGCTTGTTTGATATCATGCGGCAGTTATCGAAAGTATAATTTGATGGTTACCCATGGTAGCCTATGTACTATATATATATATATATATATATATATATATATATATATATATATATATATATATATATATGTGGTGAATTGAAGGGTAAAATAAGAAATTATTTTAAATGGTTGGTGAGTCGACCTCTAAAATAATTTACATTCCTAAATTTTAGGTGATCTGGACATATGTAGTGATCCTAAAAAATTGCCAAAAATAAATTTAAAAAATTAGAATATTCATGAATTAACTAATCTTTGCCTCTAAAATTTACCCTATCATACACCAAGTTCTATGAGAATTAATCATGTTAGACATGGTACATAACATGAGACACTATTATATTCTTATCCATATCAAGTTGATATTTCTAAACCAAGGAAAGATATCCCTCCACCATTTGATATAAGAACTACCCAAAGACTTACCATTAATTTGAAAATTATATAGTTCTTATTATCTTAAAATATTATAAAAATACAAAATAATCAAATAATCATAAAATTAAAAAACAATCAAATACTAAAAAAAATCTAAAATTAGCACATGAGCATGACATGTTTACTAGTTAACATAATTTATTTATGATGTTTATCATGTTTGGTAAATGGAATATTAATTAATTAAACACATGCATTTAATGACATTAAAGTGTTATGAAATACATACAAGTTGCATAAGGACATACAAATGTTGGTTTTCCCTCTATCTAGTGGCCATGTCAATAAAAGGGGCATCTTGTTCCATATGTTTCACTATTAGAGGATATATCTTTCTATTATATTTGTATCATGTTTAGTGCCATATATTTATTACGCATGCCTTTCTAGTTACACATTTATTACATAATAAAAAATTATATACCATTTTACTATGATGTGCCATTGATACATATGGATGGTGTAGAATACTTTCTTGTTCTATATTCTATTATTGTTGTTACAATTCTACATGATAGATTACTTTATGCGTGACTATTGTGTGTGTCCCTTAGCATTTTTTGATGTTAAATCCTTTATTTCCATTATTTATGACATTTTTTATGTCCTCATATGGGTGGCCCTTGGCCTTATTGTTTTATGACATCTTATGTCTCTAGTATGTGGCCCTTGGCCTATGTGTAACACTAATAATTGCATTAGTTGAGTTTGTTGACATTGAGGGGAGTCATGATTTATATCATGCATTATTACTACATATTATTATTCAGAGATAGTTAAATTTCATGATTTAAATTTATATTTTTCTAGACATGACACTTACATTCCATGTATTCCATATGTTGCATACATGCCTTGATTAATAATACATTACTATGATGACAAATTTTACATATGATTAAATGATATTAAATGATGTTATATTTACACATGAAATGATACAATTAAATTTTAGTTTGAGATAATAAAATTTCAAGATGCATCCCTCATCTCAAAAGTGGGAAATATAGTGGGATTATCAAAGAGATATAAGCCTTAATGAGTAGAAAATCAAAGAAGAGTAAAATTTTCATAGATTTCATAGATTCAGAGTGAGTTACATAGATGGAAGGGATTGTCACATTGATACAAAGTACATAGGAATATCACATGAATGTAAATTCACTTTACATACACTTGAGTACAAATTTTTACACACTTGGGTGCATATGCACAATAATTTACAAGAACAAAATTATAGATTTTCACTTACACATACATTTGAGATAGAAGTTCTAGAATTTAGCACATGGATGCATAATATTTTATATTATTTGGTATAGATTAAAGGGTCATGATATTTTTTCATGTACATATACATAAAAACATAGTTAAACATGAAATTGTAAAATGGTTTTCATTCCACTTCACACTTATCAAACCTGCATACATGCTAGGGGCATGAACATTGTATATTCCCTTGTCATTGTGCATTTTTTTTGACATGGATCTAACTTGATAAAACTAGAGAAAAACATTATAATTTAATAGATAATACATTTACAATGCTTGATGCATTTTTAGCTAACATTGCCTAATAGGTTCTCTTATTTACCTTCATAGTGATTTATTTTTAAGTTGAACCTAGCCCCATGGTTCTCTCTTTTTTCCTACATACTTATTTGGGTTTGTGAATTTTGTAATTTTACCCATATTAATTAGGGTTGTGACATGTTTCCTACCCAAATTAAGATCCTAAATTGTTAAATAAGTTGGGCTTGAACACCTCAACTTTCTAATGCTTCAATAGGAAACATCATCTTCAACAAGTTTCAAGGGAAACATGGCTTTCCCCAACATATAGGCATACTCTAACCCTTTCTCTTTCAATTTTAAAATTAAAATTGAAAATTTTGCATATTTAAATTAGCTAATTCATTCTCATTTCATGTTTTTTCATAGCAAAGTGGTACATTTTATCCATATCCTAAAATTAGTACATTATATCCCTTTACTCTAGTAATTCCATTACTAGAATAAAATAAATTATTTTTAGATACTAAAATATGGTGTTTAGTAATTGGAAATTACAATATTAAAAACACTTACCACATAATACTTGAGAAAATAAACATAGTCCAAATTATCCATCCTCTCACACTTGTATGTTATCATAGGAATCAACCATTATATTCTAATATTATAAGTTTACATGATCCTCATTGTCTATTTAGTCCCTATTAAATACCCTAAATATACATATATAGACTCTTAGATCAGTCCACATATACATAAGTTATTTTATCCATTTGTGATCATTATCATTTATCGATAATGACCTATGGTGGTTAGAACTAATGTACTCCTAGCAATGACTATTTTATGAAATCAAATCCATATTTAAGGTTGGAAAGTAATAGTGTCATGTTGGTGTCATGATAAATTATTTAAATGGATCCATATATAAAAAAATCAAGGATAAAATCTACCCTATTCTTTTCAATTTGCATCTATACACTATTACATGCCGATAAAATCTACCTTATTTAAATGTTTGATATACGTCAAGGAGAAAGTAATTATTCAAAAAAAATTACTTGATGTAAATTTATATAGTATTTCACACTAAGAAAATCTACCATATTCCTCATAATTTACATTCTTATCATTAGGAGTAGTCATAAGTTAAGTCTAACAAACTTGTTTTATCAGATCAACCAAAGAGAAAAATCTCTAGATTACCACTATTGCCTCATAAATTTCTAAAAAAGTTACTTGAGTTAAATATTATTACTCTAGCTCCACCACTAAAGGTTGATATCAATAAAACTCAAGATAAATATTTTAATAACAATGCATATTGTTATTATATTTTCAATTCTAATTCTACTAACAAAATTTTCAAACTCATGCACCTTATTCAATATCTTATAGAAGACAATGGCATTGATCTAGGCACTAAAACAAGGGAAACTAAGCCCCAACATAATGAAAATGATAAGTTGAATATTTTTAGTGAGCTATTTTTAAACCATGATATAAACAAAGATAATTAAGTGGTGCATCATACCTACAATGTATATCCACCTCTTTGGTCATATGATAATCAATTAGATGTAATTATTGGTATAATTATTTAAAATTCTCAAACACATACTATGATTATTTTTCATGATAGTGAGATAGTGGATGATGATTATGATTTTCATGCCTTATGTATATGAGCATTTATTGATCAATAACCCATTCATAATGTACTAGTTGATAATGGATTAAGTGATAATGAATTCATAATTACATTAATCCATTCATTAGTTTAAACATAACATAACATCTAAAAGTGTCAAGACGTTTAATGGGAAACAAAAAACTACTTTGGGACATATTGTGTTGCCTATTCAAGTGGGCCATACTATACTATCTACAAATTTTATAGATCTACCAAAATGGGGTATTTAACATGATATTAAGACACCTTTGGTTGTAAAATCTTTGTGTTTTACCTTTTATGATACATATATGCTTAAATTACATTCATTTCAATCAAGTTGTTACAATTTCAAGAACTAAATAAGAATACCATCTATAATAAATGGTACATCCTCCTCTCCATCCACCACCATAGTTCATTGATACGTATATGAAAGAAAAAAAAATTTACCATTGTTGTATCTATGTAAAATTTTATATTCAATCATTTTTTTTTTAAAAGTGCAAAAGTGTAAAAAATTGACCACTACAAAATAAAGCAAAGAGAAAAAAGGGTCAAGTTTTAACAAGCATCATCACATGAAACATATTATAAAATGTTGATACATATATATCAACATATTCCTCAAATATTAAAATAATTGGTACAATCTCCTACTAGTCCTCATCAAATTTAAAATCATTATACATCTCCAAGAGCTACTCCTCCCACATAGGACTACATAGGTAGTGATCTAGATAATTTCATTACAATGCAAAATGCATTTTATGATTCTGAGTCAAGTGCATATAACACATTTCATTCACAAAATGTGATCCTTATAGCACTTATTATAGATTCTTATGACTCATTTTTATGGGATCATTGGTTAGTATGTTACATTTTCAAATATTCTAAAACTTCAAAAGAATTCAAATAATTCAAAAGAAAAAATGTACATAGCTTCTTGATTATTTCATTATGTTATTTTTCTACTTTTAGAACATGTCATTGATTTGATCAATTCCTCTAGCCCTTGGATCTTATTGACTTTTTGGCCTCTTACTCTTCTTTTTCACTTTCTAGTACTGAATGGTCTAACATAATGATTTATACTATGATATTATTTTGTTTACATTGTTGTTTTCATAGTTTAAATTGAGTAATTTGCATTTTTTAAGGATAGTATCGACCACTATGGGTCATAATTGATATCCATTACTATCCTAGGATATTCATTCATGTCATACACATTAGTTTGTATTCAATTTAGACACTAAGCATATAGATCGTTAATACATAATTTTTTTTTGATATTTCACTCAATTATAGTATATAAAATAGTACTTGTTCATATAAAATCTTTATTTTGTTGTGATATATCGCTCATACATGTGTGTTACATACATTGAAAATTGTATATTTGATAATATGTGGATGTAAAGTCATTCCTCTACATATATATTCTACATCCCACATGTTTTTCAAAGTTGCAATTCACATTTACATTGGGGGCATATTGTTCATACATAGCCATGCCATCATTTTCAATGTCTACTTCACATTAACACATGTTTTGGATTGTTCAGATCCCTCCTCTTTCTTACAATTTTTAATCCATGGTTTAATCACTTGTCTCCTATATTTTTTTTCTAAAATTTAAAATAGTAAAAAAAATCAAAGATACAAAAACATTCAAAATATTCTAAAAATCTAAAAGCAAGACTTTAGCATGAATAACATCTAATATACATCATTAGCATATGTTATTTATCTCATTATTTGTAGATAACATAATATTTTTGTATCACACATGTATTTCACTAGTATTCATGAGTGTTCTACAAGACATACAAATTTTTACATGGACTAAGATGTTGTACTTACCTTTAACTAGTAACCATGCTATGTTGGAGGTATATTATCCACATGTCATAGTTTTTATAGGTTTTCCCATTCTATAAATCATATATTTAAAAGCTATATACTCTTTAAAAATGTCTTGCTAACATATCTATCTTAATTTTTGCACATAGATATGTTATCTGATAGGATAAGATCACATTACATATACATGGTGTAGACTATCTTTCTATTTGTATGCTCCATTGATGCTATTACTTTCATATAGTAGATTATATTTTATTTTTCTATTATGTATGGGCATTAACCCTTATGTCTAAATAACTTGAACATATCTATTAGATCCTTATTTTATTTAACATGTCCATTAATTTTGGCTATTGACCCTTTGTTTTGTGTGACATTTGAAATGTCCCTTATTTTTGGCATTATTCATGTTCTTTGCATACAGTCCTTGACCTGGTGTGTGAAATATTTACTTATGAAACATTTGAACATGTACCTTGTATGCATCCCTTGGCCTTATTATATGGCATTATGATTTTGTGTTTGTGTTCTTGTTGATCTTGTTAATTTGATGATGAGTTCCATGATCCATATCATGAAATAGTTAATTCATAGGATTCTAATTTTAAAATTTACTACTATGAAGATAATTGATACATTTATTAAGGCCATGCCTCATATGTTATATAAATAATTAGAATGGTACATATATATATATATATATATATATTGACATACTTTTCACATATGCTATATTATTCAATGGTTACATATTTATACACATTATACAGTTAAATTTTCTTTTTAGATGAGTGAGTTTCACAACACGTTCCCTAAACTCAAAAGGGGGGAATTTTAATGGGATTTTCATACATGTGATAAGCATACATGAATAAAAAATTCAGTTTTGGGTACATAATACATTTTAAAATAATGTAAAAAGGTTAAAAAATTCAATCATTTGTATATATTATGTGGTCATATGCCATGCATATGCACTCACATTATAAGATCAAAGTATAGATTCATACAGATTTGGGTGCATGATACATATTAATACACAAAATTCAAATAAGAATTTACAAATTTGAATCTACATATAGTTATATATTTTACATCTATTAAAATGGGGAATGTTATCTATTCATGCAAACTATATGATTTTTCAAATTTAGGATCATAATATATATTCATGCCATGATTTCAATACCACTTATATAAAGAGATGGTACGAGCATAAATATTATCCACTCCCTTATAATAATACATTAAAGAATTAAGGAATAAAGTGATAATTGAATCTAAAATCTATTTGTAGTGGTTGATTCAATTAAAGTGAATAATACATGACATATAGGTTCAGTGCTTTTTAGCATTTTTTTATTACAAATCCATTATAGATTCCAACCCATTTCACATCTTGAGGTTAAAAATACCAATAAAATAAATTGATGTTTTTGCATCCCTTAATGGGTTTTATTTTCTATACAATTGTAATTAAATTTAGAATTAATCACCCTTACATTCATCATTGGTTCAACTAAGGAACCAACATTTCCAAGTTATTCATGGGAAGCACCAATTCTCCAATGCTTCAAAAAAATATCATATCAAATAAAATTTATAATATAAATAATGGTTTCAAACATATAGGTGTACTCCATTATATTCAATCTTTTCAAATTCAAGTACATTTCAATTTTTAGTTTCACATATGAGCATCAACTAATTTTACATCATTGAAGGATTTTCAATAGATCACTTTGCATGATTGGAGCTTTCTCCCAAATGTAAAATGTTTTTAACACACTAAGGTATATATTTAATTTTACTCTAATAATTTAATTTCTATAATAAATGTGGGTGGGGGGAGGTGGGGTGATTCATTCACTCACATTTGGTCATGAATACTTGTTAATGTCAATTTAGGCCCACTTTCACTTTAATTGACTTGAGTACTTAATTTAGATCTATTTCACCACCTAACTCTATCTTAAGCACATATATAAACCTATCCATTTCTAGATTTATATCTTATGCCTATAGAAATTTCCAAAATATTAAAACCCCCTCTAAGTAGTAGTATGGACATCCTAGATCCCAAAATTCATATGTTTCATTAAAAGATAAGATCGAGCAGTATGGGATAATAGTGGCAGTTAGTTTTGTCGCCTATGACTCGATCTTATCATTCACCATAGAAATGGTCATTTTTTAAACTTTAAACCCTCTCTTATAGGTTGGTATGTATTTTTAAAATAGGTATCATGAGGTTTTACCATTTTGTATTTCTATAAAGGTATATCTAAGTCACCTATTCTATCGCTTACAAATTTTAATATTGAGGCAAATTTATACTATTGCACATTGAGCAAAGCTTCCATAACTTTCCAAATATGATTCTAATGATTTGAATAATTCCTTATCTAAGTAAAAATTCTATTTTATCCCAGTCAAAAAAATAATTATCAAGGATTAAAACCATCTCTAAATGCATTCACATATCAAAAGGAACACAATTTCACAAAGCACTCTATTGATATGGGTATTTTAAACCAACTAGAGTTTAGATTAGGTAGCCTCTAGCATTTTAAGATCTCAATGGAGATAAAATCCACTATGGGGTATGAGTTATAGGTATGGGTTAAACAATCATGTGGTGAAATAATGAGCAATACATAAAGTTGTTAATTAGATTTGTTTATACTGAAATGAATCCTAGTGGAGAAATCAAACCTAAATGGATGAGATGGATGGGTGATACATCTAATCTATATTGGGTAGATATCAGTCAAATAAACTTCAAAAGGAAAGAAGGGTAGAGAATAAAATAAGGATTTGTGATCTCAAGGGGTCACTTCCTAAGTTGGTTTCTTAGTGGACAAATGTTCTCAAAATAAATGTTTGTTGTTTATAATTATTGTAAATTTATAAGTAAACACAATTATGAAGTCTGGGAAGGGATGATATAGGAAACTTGATGGCCTCAATTGAATATTCCTTCCTTTAGAGTTGATTTTGCACACTCTTAATTAGAAGGTTACAACTTAGACTAAGAAGGCATCTAAGCTAGTTATGGCACACACTTAAAAAATTACACCAAAATAAATCATTCATATGCACTAATAATAATAAAAAAGTTTAAAATAGTTGCTTAACAAGATATAATAACTTTCAATAGTGTTCTCACATCTACAACTAGCATATATCGATTAAAATAATTAGAATCTATATGTAACTTTTGCATAATTAAAATTATTGTATTATGACAACCATAAAAATCAAATCCTTAATATCACATGTGTTGAAGGATAAAACACTTATGTAATTTCATGACAATGAAAATTAACTTCTTGTATTGATCAAATATTCCAATCCTTTGGAATATGAAATTACATTATTATATAGACTTGGGGAGGGGACACCTTATCTTACAAGTGTATGTAAACTCATGGTTACAAGTCATAGTTAGAACCTTAGTTCTAATTTTAGTCTCAAAATTGCATATTTTACATACTTGTGTCTATTTACATTTATGTCAAAATTATTTGGCCTATGTAATACAGTGTAATGTGTGTATGTTTACAATACTTTAGGTAAATTTACATGTATTTTATAAATTTAAGTAAATTGTGAACAAACTATGCATGTACACATACAAAATTGGACTTCCATTCAAGGTTAAATGGGTGCTTGCATGGCTAATAAGGTTATTGGATGCACTGAAGTGGATGCTTGCATTGAACTAGGAATTATTATGCTGATTTTCTTATTTGCTTGTAAATATTGATAGTGATTATGCCCAATGTCATATTGATATCTGATTATATCCATGTTAAGAAGTGGAGGTAGATGCACCCTATTCACTTGTTCCAAAATCCTTACATGTTTAGATTTGGTAGTCTTGAAGTTAGATCTAAAGATCTCAACTTTAGTGACTTTCTTTCTATAAAAATTGAGCTTTGCCTCTATGTATTTTATGGTCTTCCCTTGTATGCCATGTTTGAAATTATCTAAAGATTTATATAAGAGCTAATCAAAATTGGCCCTATCAATGAGTCTTCATATTGAATCCTTGGCCTGAGTAATCTTTAGCTCATCTAAAAATTTTCAGGAGTGAGTCTCATCTTCTAAATATTTTGGCATTAATGCCTCAGTTGTATCAACCCATTCTCTGGCCTCTAGTGTTCTAATGGCCACCAAGTTGAGGGTATTGGTATCTTCCAATGGTGCCATTAGGTTCAAATGTGCATATGACTTGCCAATTGTAAAAAGAAGAAATAATTTGAGTTTTTTAAATCTATCCTCAAAGAACTCAATAATTTGGTGGTCTCTACTATGTGGGAAAACACTTAGTCCCTCATTTCACTAATGGCCTCAATGGTATTATACAATCTAGGTGTTGCACTTTGGACATCCATTTCAATTTGTGTGTAACATGAATAGTTTTATGATGTTCTCTCTATTTCTCTAGTTCTTGTTCCACCTCTCTCCACACCATTTTTTCCATTTCATGTATTTTTACTAAGAGATTTTTGTGTGTTTCCATATAGGATTAAAAATCCTCTATATATGGGTATTTCCCTAGTTTTATATCTTTCATCTTTGTCAAAGCAAAAATTCCTTCTCTTTCTTCTAGAATGACTACTCTACTAGTACCATCTTCTAGTTTTCTCTTCCTCACCCTCTACATAGTCCTTGTGGATTTCTAAAAAACTATAATCACAGTGGGAAATTTAGTATTCACAATATTAGGCCTTTTTTAGGCCCCTGACTTCATGTTTGTGGCTCATTGTGGGAGGACTTACTAGGATGGGACCATGGGTTGAGTGTTTGAGGCTATAGTCTTACCCATCATATCACTTGATGTTTGATTTAGAGTTTCCTTTAAGAGGGGATCAGGGAGAAGGCCATATGATATTGGACCAGTCTACTCCACCATATTGTGGTAGTGAATGGACTATGTATATTGGCCTTTTCTTTTTCTTAGCCTTCTAAGTGGTTATCATAGTTATATCTTGAGAAGGATTGGGAGGGAAAATGACATACTTAACTATGTAAATGCAACATGTAATTAGGGAGTGGTTATTACTCCCCTTAATTTCTTTGTGGCCTTCTTAGTTTTTTGGGGGTGGAGCAGTAGTAGAGGGGATTGTATTAGGAATAGTAGGAGTGGATGTGGGAGGAATAATTAGAAGAATAAAAATTAAGGAAGTAGGGGTTGTAAGGGTATTGTTTCTCTTTATTTTTTTCTCATTTCTTAATTTTTAAAGAAGATAAGAAACTAATAATAAGGGTGTGGTATAAATACCTGGTTGGTGATGCATGTGTAATCAAGATGATGATGGAGAACTTCTCTTTGACTAGGAAAGAATAACCTACAAATAATAACACACTAATAAAAGGGATTGTTAGCAAGATAGTTAAGTAGAATACCTAGCATGAGGTAGATATAAGAAGTATATGCTTGATAGGAGGCTATCAATCCACTATTGATAATATTCAAGTTAGAAATGATAAAATAAAATACTTGAATAAAGTAAATGAAATGAAATACAAGAAGAAAGTATAATGCTGATTTTAAAGAAGATAAATAAATATAGAAAAAGTGGGTTAATACTAATGCTAAGGTGGGTGAAGTCAGGTTTAAAAAATTAGAAAGGGGTCCATGAATAGGTAAGAACATAGAAGTTAGGTTTGGTTGGGGGTAAAGGGCTGAAAATAACTTGTTATTTTTTGCCACAGTGACCATTGGTGGTTGGGTGAACTATCGATGGTTAAGCTAACTATCAATGATTGGATAATCATCAATGGTTGGGGTGACCATTACCGGTTGTGATAACCATCGATGGTTGCCCGTGGGTTCTTAAAGGTGATAAAAAGGAGTTGAAAAATAGGTAGATGAGTAGATAAAAATTTTATTGAGGATTTGTTGGGGGGAAAATAAGGTGCAAATAGGTTTGATCAGGTTAGGGAGGTTAAAAATCCAAAATAACAATGTTAAAGTACTAACATACCTATAGCTTTCTAGTTAGTTAATGGTTGAAGGTTGAAGTAATTTTGCCAGAGTAATGGTACTTTAGCCTCAAAATCAAATTCAATAGAGGTTCAAGTCTCTTTTGTTGATGTTAAGTTGATAAAGGAAGATCGGATGCTAGAAGAATTAAATACATATGTGCAAGAAGATTTGATAGCTTGAACATAGATCCTTTTCACCTCCCATTCCCCTATTTTTATAGGCAAAGAGAGATGGAGGATGGAAGGTTACTTAGAGGGTGAGGTTACTGATCATGATGATTAGAAGTTCATTAGCACCATATAAAAAAAACATATTAAATTTTGCCTCATTATCTCATACATAGTTGGTGATGTGTTAAGAAGTTGAAGAGGTGAGGACCTAACCATTGATGGTCAGGATAACCATCAATAGTTAGGTTAACCATTGGTGGTCAAGTGTCTAAGGGTAAAAGGGTCAAAGAAAGGGGTTAAAAGGTTTGGTTAATGTTAATTTAGTAAGTTGACTAGTTAACTAACTAGGTGGTCAACTAGACTTAGGGTCTGATAGGGGTCCTAAGGCATTTTGATAACTAGAAATGTCATGTGTATTTTATAGTGTCTACATTTTACCCCTTTTTTTTATGTAGATTTGAATTAACAAGCTACAAAAAAAAAAGAATTATTGGTCAAATGTCTGATTACATTGAGTATGGGAGGAGGTGTTCCCCCTCAAAATGGGAGTCAATGAGGTGAAACCTAAGTTAGTTCAAGGTTTGATAAGTGGTAAATAGTGAGCCACTAGGTGGTGATAAAGAGGTTGGGAATTTGAAAAGCAAACATGCATATAAAATGTGAATAAGTAAAATAACTAAAATCACACATGAACTAAGGTTACCAATGCTGGTAAAAGTAAGGTTAGTTCTAGAAGAACAAGTGACAAAGTAATCAATCCACAATGTTGGTCATAGTTGATCAGGTTACTATATAAGTCTCCTAGATAGGGTTGGTGTTTTTGTAGGTATTTGAGGTAGGAAGTGCTCCCTTAAAAAACATAAATGGTTTGGTCATGCACTAGGTGGTGTAAATTCAAATGGTCAACATGGTAAAAATGGTCAGTGTGGTCAAAAAGACCATACAAGGTCATCATAAAATATGTGATAGTTCAGGTTAAAAATGACCAACATCAAGGTGGATGTGGTCTAATGGTTAGTTAGAGAAGGGTGATCTCTGAAAAGTTGAAATTTGGTATGGAAGAGACTAGGTGATCTCCAAAATTTGGGCATTTAGGTTAGGTGCTAAAAATTGTGTTTTATGAAAAGGTGGGCTCTCATGACCATTGACAGTCAAGGGTCCTAGGGTTGACCATCGACGGTCACCTTGACCATTGATGGTCAATGGGAAACCATAAAAAGCTATGGATACAAAATGAAAAACAAAAATCATTTACACTTTTGACAAGTTTGACCTCTATGCTTTATGCTCTAGTGATTTATCGATTGTGCATTTGCTTGAGAATGGTTGACTAAGTGTTCAATTGAAGTGGAGTTTGTGGATTGGTCAAGCATGTTTGTGTTCATGATCAGTGGGGATCATCAATGCAAAGGTGGATAAGGGCATGATCAAGTAGTTGGATATAAGCTCTGACCTCCACAATGGTTGAAGAAAGAGGTAGAGGATGTTTTGACACTTTAGATTAGTTGATTTTGTTATTTGTGAAGTTGAATTTGGGTAGTTTAGCTATTTTTGAAATGGGGTCTAGGTGGATGTGCTCTGGTTTAGGTTTTTTGGTGAAATTATAAAATGTAATTGATGAATGTTGTTTTTGAAAGAGGATTTAGGGTGGGGGTGGGTTGTAGGAAAGGTTAAAGTAGTTTACTTTTGTTATTATTTGTTATATTATGTTTTCTTAAGGGAGGGTTGGATTGAGGATTTTGTTGTCGATGGTCACACATAGTGACCGTCAGTGATTGGAGCTTACCATAGATAGTTGTCTTGACTATCAATAATTAAACATTGAGAAAAGAATTGGTTACAAGACCTTTGATGGTTGGTATAACCATTAGTGGTCAAATGTTTTTAAGACTATTTATTTTAAAAGGGTGTAGATGAAGATTTGTTTAAAATGTTATTAAATGGTGTGTTTGTAAATGAAAGTGTCAAGTGTAGGTTTAGGGTAGGTGGTGTGTTAGAAATGAGAATGGTGTATCAAGTGTAGGTGGTGTGTAGGTTTAGGGTAAGTAGTGATTGGTTGGTGGTCTTGGTGAAAAAGTGTTAAGTAGGAATGTTTTGTTGGATAGAGTTAGGTGTTGTTTGATAGGTTAAGATAGATTAATCGCTAAGTAAGAGTGATTTTATGAAATATTTGTTGGGTATGGTGGTGAAAATTTTATGGGTAAGGGTATATGTTTTTTAAATGCTAGAGGTAATATGGTAAATGTATTTTTTATTTTACTTTGGAATAGGTCAAAAAAGGTAGGTGTAGGTTGGTATTGAGTTCAATTTGGAAAAATAAGTGTGCATGCTAATGTGGTTTTTTGTAGGCATGAGACTAGATCCAAATGAGGGATTGGGTCCTTAGGATCTTTATAGATATATATGATGGGATGACTATAGATGAGTGGAGCCACATGAAGGAGGTTAACCTTGGGGCCATGGTTAATTATTATCACCTACCACAAGATGAATCTATGAGCATGACTCTCATTGAGAGATGGGACCCAGTCATGAACACATTTTTGTTACTAATTGGAGAGATTAGCATCCTACTAGAGGATGTTCATAGGATTACATAATTGCCTATTCAAGGGTAGTTGATTTACCATATTGAGAATGAGGAGAGGGATGACCATATGGATTTGATGTATGGTAATGATTGGGTCCATGTCAGGTGTCATTTTGATGGCTTCAGCTATAGGCCATTATACCAGAGGGCTTTGTAGGACCAATGATTGATGACCATGATGATGATAGTGGGCTCTTATCTTATATTTCTTGATTTGAGCAGTGGTAGATTTCCCTATCTACTAATGGGAGTATTGGTGGAGATGTTGTTGGGAAGGATAGTATTTGGGTGGGATCTTGTGTTATTGGTTTAGATATATAAGAAGCTTTGGGGTTTTAGAGCTCATAGATGATATGGTATCAGTGTTGGGTTAATACTCCATTGTTAGGCATATGAGCACATTAGGGTGTTGAGGCCACTGGGGCTCCCGTGGGATGGCTACACCTAGGTACAATTTATAGTAGCTTTTTTGAAATAGAGAGGAGATTATGCTTTGATAGGTGATGGAGGTGGTGCTAGAGAGATTGACTAGTTTCAAGATGCCTTGGAGGGTGTGGTAGTGGGTGATGTGGTGTGGAGGTCATATATGGGCTGGCCTAGGTGGGCTTAGAATAGTTATCACACTCTATCAATTTAAAGCTAGTGATGGATATATGGAAAGAAAGAGGGGGAGATGGAGTTTATCCCCTGTGATTGAGTTTGATGTTATTTTGGTCTTGTGTAGGGTATTTCGGCTCCTCAGAGGTATAAAAGAGAGGATGCAAAGTTTTCACTTTTAGAGCCATGGCCATAGGACACAGTGTTAGACCATGAGGAGATGCTAGCCAGAGCAGTGAAAGATAATGCTAGTTTTGTGGATAGATATGCACCATGGTATCAAGATATATATACAACAACCAATTTTGGGTGGGGTGATAAGGGTCAATGGCCATGGATGTTGGGGCACTAGTTTAGGGTGGTGATCAAGATGGGCAAACATAGGTAGCAATATCAATGGCATAGGCCCAAATCATAGGATTACAGGGATAGGTGGCCACTCTTAAGGGATATATTGTTATTTTATAGGGTTAATTCACCACACTAATAGCAGAGCAAGATTAGGTAAGGATCTCTCTTGGTTTAGTGACCCAAGAGAGAGATACCTTCAGACAGAGGGCAAGAGTGATGGCATCACTAGAAAGAGGACCACTTGATACAAATTTTGATGACATGGTACTTAGCTACGGTTGAGGATTTGAGGTGCTATGAGGTGATACTGTTATTACAATGTCTACAGGAGCTAATGCATGGAGAGTATAGGGCTAGCTTAGTAGGTGGTCTAGCTATAATTACTCTAGAATAGTGGGCCTCTATAGTGGATCAGGTAGGTAGATCAAGAGGACTAGCACTAGATGGTAATGTAAGTCTTAGAGTAGGAGGCATGAGTGGTAGTGGTGCCTTAGGGGGCCTGATTATATGATGTATATGTTTTGATATTAGCCTATGAGCCAATGATGTGAGATGCATATGAGAGAGAGATTTTCATACATTGTTACATGTATCTTTATTTAATGGACATGATGTATATGATGATGTTTGTGATGATATAATATATGATGTTTGTATGTTTATGATGTATGTTATGATTTTGGTTCATTGATTTGATGGTTATGTTATGATTCATGGTTTGGATAATTTATAAAGTATGATTTATGATTTGGTTTTGTCACATGGTTATTGTTTATGCTTTACACTTATGAGATGTGGAATCAATAGCTTAGGCATGTGATGTTTAGAATATGTTTTGTGATTATGATGATTATGGTGATGGATGTATTTTGATGTTTTATGGTTATGTTGATGTGGTTTTTACAATTTGATGTTATAAGATGAATTATTATGATGTTATGGTAGATGGATAGGATGATACATATATAAATAGATGATGAATGATTTGATTCATGATGCTTTGATCATAGATTTTGTTTATGGATATGATGATGAATGGTTTAATTAGGGTTATTTAAGATATGATGTATGTTCATATGATGTTGTGATGGATATGATGATATTATAGAGAGATAGATGATATGTGATGTGATTCATGATGTTTTGATCATATATAGATATATAATGTGGTTCATGGATATAATTCATAATGTTGTGTTCATCATTGACATTTGTTGTTCATGATCACAGAGATGTACTATGATAATGGTTGAGTATTTAATGAAAATACATAAAGTAATTTTAGATAACAAACTAAATGTAGAAAAAACATATGAGAACTAGGAGACACATGTCTACATGAACCAATAATGAAAGATAAGAAAAGAAATATGATGCCTTTTCATTGGTAAGGACCTAACAAACTTGATGTTAGATTGGCTTAAGGAAAATAATCCTTTTGAATACTTTGCATTAGCATACTTAGGTTGATAAAAAGGTGTCTTGATCACAACCATGTCAAGTAGGCTCAAAATCCCTTGATTAAAAGATGGTATAAAAGGGAGGTAGGTAATAGGAATATAAAGGAAATAGGTGATAGGTAGGGTAACCTTATGTGGGTTAGTTTTCCCTTTCTATAGGTAACCTAAAGAACCATAGTAGAAAAGTCGATGTCTTAATTCTAGGTGTAGATTGATCGATGCGGGAAGTCTACTAATGCTAGATATGAAAGATGATTGTAGCTTTCTTGGGATAACTAATTTTGACGTAGGGTTTTTTTTATTGCTTTTATTTTGATATTTTGTGAAGTTGATCAATGCGAGAAGCTTAAAATAATTTATATTGACCCATTTGTCTTAGCCATCCTTCAAGGGAGTGGTCTAAGTTTGGGTTTGTATGTTTGGTAGCTGTCCTTCAAGGGATTAGTCTATAATGTCAAAAATATATGACCCAAATGATATTTGTTTTGGATTGAAAGGTTTAGAAGATAAATGGTGAAATCTTGAACAACTATGCATAACAAGTAGAAATAGGCAGTTGATAGTTTGAGTTGTTATGTCATTTCATAGCTTAGTAATACAATAAGGTATAGCTATCATCCAAGTGAATTTCCAACCAATAGACCCATCTATAGAAAAAGGCAATTCAAGATATCTTCATTCTATTGGTATAAACATCAAAAGCTTCTTACAAAATGTAATGCAACTATTTCTTTTCTCATATTGACACATGTCCATGTGACTCATGAAATCATTTTGCTTAACCTCCCTCTAAAAGGCTATATATATATGGTTGATCTTGGCTCATTAGAAGGCTCCACCTAATTATGGCAAAGATCTTCTCAATTGTACACCTTTTTTATCAACAAAATGACTAAGTGTTTACCTCTTCCATGACTAGTCATAGTGTGCTCTACTTGAATGTTGAATTTGCTTAGTGAAGCTATGGATTCATTAGCATTGTACTTCATTATTTCACCTATTTTTAGCTTCTTTTTTTAGGTCATGTGAAGTTTTCCAAGAGATGTCTATGTCTAAGTGAGTTTTTATTTTCATTAGTGCCATTCAAGGCCTCCTGTCTATTCCTCCTAGCATAAGGCAATCTTTCATGACCTCACAGTGTAATATTGATACAAGAAGATAAAGACTAGGAAAGTGTATGTTAGTTATTATTTTGGTCATAAGTGTCATATACATGTGGTTGGAATCCATCATCTATTTTGGTGTATCACCTCCATTAGTTTAGGTTTGCTTCAGTTTTCCTCATTCCCTTTTCACCCACAAATGTTAGCAGTAATATAAGTAGTAGTCAACTAGTAAGTCAAGGGGAGCTAGCCCCTAATCTATAGACTCATCTCAATAGAATTGTCACCCACAACAAGAGAGATGATTTAATTGTGCCACTTTGATAAAGAGAGTTGAGCATCTCTTCAAGGGTGCAAATCCAAGCATGAATAGTTTTTGGCATGCCTAATGGGATAATTTATCCAAGGAGTTGAAGAATTCTTAGTGTGTTCTTCAATCAATCAGCCTTTTAGAGGCATTTCAATCAACACCAATGGTGAATTTGAGATGAATCAGCTGGTCAACCAGCCCTAGTGCATCAAGAAATCATATTTGGTATGTATAATCCCATTATTGAGTAGTATGGATCTTATGTTCCTTCATATAGTATTGATCAAGCTCATGTTGTTCATGTAATCACCTCAAGTATCCCTCCTAATTATCCTTCTCCTAATGAATCCAAGAGTGTTAGAAGGATAATATTGGAGTTTGAAAAGTAGATGTTGTAAATAGATAGGTTAAATGAGTGAAAAAGTTATCATCAAGAGCTTATGTAAAAGGAAGAGTGCTTGTCTAGGCAATCTCAAACCATGCAATCCATTAAAGAGAAGATAATAAGATTTAAAATTCAACCCACTCAAGGTAGTTAATATTGTACACCTTCTTTCATCCCAATTCAACCTTCTTCCATACAAAAGAAACCCTCCCTTTGTATAATAAATCCCTTCTATCAAATAGCACTTGTTCATAAAAATAAAATGAGCCAACCCTTTATCCCATCTAATGCATCTTATCCTATGTCAAAATAAGCTACCCCTACTATTAATCATTTGTACTTAGCAATTCAACACCAAAAGATATTAGGTTAGCCTTCTATGGAAACTAACTAATCCAAATTCATGGATTGTGATCCCTCTTTGAAAGAAATCCATCCTATTTCCTTTGGAAACAACCACATTTATCTTTAAAAAAATCCTCCTATGTATATGCGAACTCTTCCTAGTCTCCCTCAACCTCTTCAAGCCCTTCAATCTGATGTCAAGATCCCAAGTTGGAGAAAAGTCTATCATGAACCAGCTCAAGGCCTTGAGAAAGTGAATGAAATTGATACCTATAATAAAGAGGAGACACATGATGTCAAGATTCCAAGTTAGAGGAGTGTCCATCATGAATTAGCCTAAAATTTTGAAGAAGAACAAACTATGCCTATTAGTTTCACACATTGGAAGGATGTTATTCAGATGCAAACACAACCTAAAGAGGAGAGGAATGAGGAGATTGATGAGACTTTTATGGATAGAGATTCTATGTTGGTAAGTCATTCTCCTACTCCTCAATCTGAAATAGGTTCAAGTAATAAAAATTTTCCAAGATTTGATATGGTGATTGTAAGATGGAAAGAAGATCATGAAAATGTCCTATTATTTTTCAAACTAGCTGAGGATGTTTCTTACCCTCCCGCCCTCTCCTTGGAGGAAAGAGAGAATGTCTTGTGTGAGATGGAAAACAAAATTGAAAAATTCAAAGGTGAAAAAGTTAATCTAAGTGTAAATAAGGTAACAAGTATAGAGCTTTGTAGACATGATGAGGTTTCATTATCTCTACTTGATGAACTCCCTTTTGGTCATGATGGAGATAGTGAACAATCCATAGTAAGTGATGATGAAGAATGCAAGAATGGTAATCTCTCTTCCCCTTTGTTTGAGGGATTTCCATTTTGATTTTAAGGAAATAATGATCGAGCCATGGGACCTGAGTTGAATGAGGTTCAATAGCATATTGTTGAACAGCTAGAGACTTCTATTTTTGAGTAAAGAGAGAGGTTTGATTATTTTGATAGAGGCATTAAAGGAGTTCTTGAGAAGGAAAATGATGAGTTTTGGGACGAGTTAGAAATTTTTTGTCTCAGCTCAAACATCACACCATCCACCCTTCTTCAAGAGAGCCATGATGAAGTAAGAGATTAGTTTGACAATACTCTCAAAGAGATAGAAAATAATGAGTTGGTCCATGATACATACCAACAAGGCCATGAGCCAAATGATCCCTATGATGATGAGATAACAACCATTGATCCATTGATAGACTAAACTAGCATGAAGGACTATCATGAGACATGTTTCAAAGAGCAAGATGAGTACATGTATGTTGGAGACATGTTTGAACTTGATCCACTTGGGTACATGCCAATCAAGGTGACAAGCAAGAAGGATGAGTCACCAAGCTCCTAATCCAACTAACCACTTGTCTGGCATCATGAGGTTTCTTTTCATGGAAGAGACCTAAGAATTTTTCCCTTTGATCTAGGAGGGAGAAGAGCATGTCTAATTAGCTATACATAATTAATTTCCTTTTTGTTGTGTCTTGTCTTTTCCTAGGTGCTAAGTAGCACATGTGTGTTTTCTATGGTCTTTATTGTGTGCATTTTTTCCTTTATGTGTTGGAGGTAATCAATGGTTGTCTTGTTGATCAAGTTATAAATCATGGTTAAGGTTTTTGTTTTATTTTAGTCTTTAATTGACTCCATGCCTAATGGACTATTTTAGGGCATCGATCTAGTCAATATAGCAGGCATACTACCCCCATGAGTCACCAATTTATTGACCAAATTTTGGACTTTCAAGCCAAAATTAGGAACCCCTATTTGTAAAAAAGTGTCTAAGTCTATACCTTTGTTCATGTTTAGTATCCAGGTTTCATGTCCAATATGTAATAAGTGTTATAAAAAGTTGAAGTCTATTACATGTAAAAACCCAAGTGTTTTCCTTTTGGTAGCTTTGTTCTTTATTATTTTGGCTAAGTCCTCACCAATGAATTATTTTGGAAGGTTTGTTTTGGTCCTTTTCTAAGTATATTTATTTCAAAAAAATTGTCTGAAGTAATTTTCCTGAAGGGTGCTTGTAACTTTTTTGAAAGGCACTTTAATTTTCTCGAAGGGCTCTTTCAAGCTAAATGGTACCTTTGCTTTTTTTTGAAGGGTATATTTGAGGCTAAGTGGACCATTTTCAAAAGTCTTAAGGACAACTATAGGTTTTTTGAAGGACACTAACATTATTTTGAAGGGTCACTTGCTTTTCTTCAAAGGATCATTTCATTTTTCCTAAAAGTGGACACTTTCCTTTTCTAGAGGGCACTTAGTAGAAAAACTAAAGGAAAGAATTATTTTAGACATTTTTCCAAAGCAACTTTTTTGAAAGTCTAAACAATTCTTATAAAAGGTCACTTCCATTTCCAAATAGTACTTCGCAAAAAGTCTAAAGGATTGTTTTGGAGAAAAGGTGGACCATTTCATTTTTTCGAAGGACCATTTCAAAATCCTGAAGGGTATGTTGCTTTTTCTGAAGGGTATCTGTAGGAAGGTCCGTGGGAAGATAGAACATTGAAAAAAATATGAAGGTTTCTTTTCAAAGCCTAAAGGGAAATTTTCAAAGGAAAGAATTCCTTTAGACTTTTTTTTCTAAAGAAAGTTTACGAGGGGCCCAAAAGACTGAATTCCTTCAGACATTTTTTATGAAGAAATGGTATGAGAGGAAGATTTTGAAGATAAGATTTCCTTTGTATTTTTTGTCTGAATGAAATGGACCAATTAACAAATCCAAAATAAAAGAAGGAAACAAAAGGCTTGAATAAATTCTTTTAGGAAAAGTGGTCAAAGACAAAAAGTCCAAAGAAAATGCCCTAGGTGACGACCCATAGAATGTCAAGTTTAGACTATGGAAATTAGCCATTATATTTAAACAAAGGAGTGACATCAAACAAGAAATTAAATTCAAACTATTAAAATATCCTTTGAAGTTTACAACAAAGTGTTGGAACCAAAAAGCAAAGATAAAGAAGATAAATGGCAAAATATTGAACAACTATGCACAACAAGCAAACATAGGTAGTTGATAGTTCAAGTTGTTATGTCATTTCATATCCCCAAAAACTAATATGGTACAACTAGCATCCAAACAAATTTACAACCAATGACTCATCTATATCAACAGGCAATTTGAGATATCTTCATTCTACTAGTATAACTGTCGAAAGCTTCTTATAGAATATAATGTAACTATTTCTTTTCTTGTATTGACAAATGTCCATGTGACTAATGAAATCCCTTTGCTTGACCTCCCTCTAAAAGGCTATATATATATATATATATATATATATATATATATATATATATATATATATATATATATATATATATATATATATATGGCTGATCTAGGCTCATTAGAAGGCTCCACCTGAGTATGGTGAAGCTCTACCTAATTTACACCTTTTTGATCAATAAAATGATTAAATGTTTACCTCTTCCATGACTGTTCATAGTGTGCTCTACTTGAATGTTGAATTCACTTAGTGAAGCTATGCATTCTTTAGCATTGTACTTCATTCTTTCACCTATTTGCAACTTCTTTTTTTAGGGCACATGAATTGTTCCAGGAGATTTCCATGTCTAAGTGAGTTTGTATTTTCATTAGTGCCATTCAAAGCCTCCTATCTAGTCCTTCTACCATAAGACAATCTTTCAAGACCTCACAATGTAATATTGATGCAAGAAGATAAAGACTAGGAAAGTGTATGTTAGTCATTATTTTAGTCATAAGTGTCATATATATGTGGTTGGAATCCATCATCTATTTTGGTGTATCACCTCCATTAGTTTAGGTTTTATTTAGTTTCCCTCATTCCCTTTTCACCCCTAAAATTTAGTAGTAGAAGCAACAGTCAAGTGGTATGTCAAGGGGAGCTAGCTCCTAAGCTATAGATTCATCTCAATATAATTGTCACCCATAGTAAGAGAGATGATTCAATTGTGCCACTTGGATGAAGAGAGATAAGAATCTCTTCAAGGGTGAAAATGTAATCATCAATAATAACTAAGGTGGAAAATTGAAGGGATATGATAAATGCTGCTAGAGGTCAAGGATATTCAGTTTGAACCTCTATGGATTACAGAATCTCTACAATTTTTTATGTTGATGTGGTGAGGTTTTGATTAATTCATATAATCTCATCTTCACTGGATTTTGGTCAAGTTATTTCAACACTACACACTAGATGGATTCAGAAGGGTTGGAAAGAGATGAACCCAAAATGGATATTTTGGGTTTAGGTAATGGTGAAGGTGTTTAAGGTATATTGTAATGTTGCGGGGTTAAAGGGTATGTCCATAGTATGGACACTTTTTATTTTCCCTCATCTTTTTGTTGGGCCCAAGATCAGGTAACCATATGAATGGTATGGATAAGATAAAGTGTTGGTTTGGATTATTACTTCGATTCTTCCTCAATCTTGGGTAAGAGTGGGGGAGTAGGTAAATGTTGGATGGTTTGAGTTGGTGGTTGGGTTGGTAAGGGGATCAAGGGAGGTTCATTTGATAACAGATCATCCTCATCCCATAGGTTATGGATTAGTGTTTAAATATCTTTAAAATTCTCTTTATCATGTCTTGGTGTCCTATGGTATAGGCAAATCAAATTATCATTGAACCATATTGGTTTAATACATGAATGATCGAAAGGTTTGATAGGTGGTAAGATTAAAGAAGAGGTTTGCAACAAGCTTTGTAGAATGGTTGAATAAGATTCAAATGAAGGTGTTAAAGATGTTGGATTGTTGGCTTTGGGAGTGGGAGCCTTCTTAGGAGTAAGCTTTACCATGGGAGTTGGAGGTGGTGGGATAGTTTTGGTGGGTGGTTTCATTTGGGATTGCTTGGTTATGGTTGGTTTAGAGGTAGAAGATTTAGAGGTGGAGGGTGAAGGTTTGGTGATAGGTGGGAAAGTATAGGTAGCTAGGTTAGTTAAGAATGATGAGGATTTTGTTGTTTTGGTGGAGGTAGGTGTAGGTAAAATAAAATGAGAAGCATTCCTAGTGGAGGAATAGGTAATGGGGATAGTAGATGGATGGGGTCATAAAATTGAAGGTAAAAGAGAGGGTGGTGGTATGGGTCTAGTTCTAGATGGTTTGGGTGGTTTCACCTTTTTGATAGGTTTAGTAAAGGTTTCTTTGATGGAATTGATGGGGTTAAGTTGAAATTTAAATATGGATGAGCCAAGTTAAGGGTAGGAAGTATTCCTAAATTTTTTGATGGGTTTGGTCAAAGAGGTATAGGGTAATTTAGTAATTTTAGATTGAGGTGGGTTGGATGGTTCCCCTATGGTTTTAGAGGAAGAAGTATCTAAATATGGGGCTGAGGTAATGATAGGTTTTAGGGTATATGCAAGTGAGGTTAAAGGTTATTGTTTGTTTTGGTAAGATATCCCAAGACAGTGCCAAAAGGTGACCCTATCTAGATTGGGTTGAGAAGTAAAATCTAGATTTTGGACTAATCTAGAAAAAGGTTTATAGATGAGTTTGATTCCTTAGTTATTAGTTTCAAATATTAAACCCATAGGTTGAGGTGAGGGAACAATTTCTTCACCTTTGTCTTGGGTAGAAGGTTCTATGGTTGAGAAAGATGGTGTTTCTAGGGAAATAATAGAGGAGATGATCTCTTCCTTTGGAGTGGTTTCCAAAGGCGTGGTTGGTTCTATGGTAGGTAAGGAAGGTGTGGTTTGTTCAAATGGAAAAAGGGAGGTGGTTTATTCCTTTGTTTGGATGTCTAAAGGAAAGAGTAATGATTCTACCACTTCCAAAAGTGGATTGGAGGAAGAATTAGTTAAAACAATGGTTGGCATAATGGTGGCCTCCTCTAGTATTCTATTAAAGGATATGTGGGTAAGTCAATGGTCTATTTAATTGAAAGAGAGGAGGTTTATTCCTTTATTTGGTTGTCCAAAGTAATAGAAGAAGATTCCATCATTACAATAAGTGGGGTAAAGGAAGAGGTAGTTGAGGTAATGGTTTCCCCAATAATAGGTTCAATGGTAACAACATTAATCATGTGTACCTCATGAGCGTGAGATGATTCCAGTTGGTTATTATCATGGTTGGTGAAATGTGCATGGTTAGGAAAAGGTTTCTGAAAGATGTTCAATGATTGGTTTGGAGGTGCATTGGTATTAGCTAATGCTAGTTCACCACTGTCAATCATGTTTTGGACAATAGTTTTAAAGGTATTACACCTACTAACATCTTGTCCAATAACATGATGGAAGGCACATAGATAATTTTCATTGTACCATCCAGGTGTGGGGTGAGAGACATTAAGTTATTAGGGTGGTTTGATAGGAGGAAGTTGGAAAAGGTTAGATTTAAGTAGTTTATCCAAAACCAAAGCATATTATTCCCTTATGGGAGTATTATCTTAAAGTGGTTTGGTTTTGGTTACGAGTTTGTTAGTTTGATGGGTTGGAAGAGTTGGTTTGATTTGGTTGGTTGATAATTAGGTGTGGAGTGGATTTGAGGAAAACCATGTTTGTGGTTGCCTTTGTCTTAGTATTGTGATTGTTGGATGGATTAGTGGTTTTGGTAGAGGAAGGGTCATTGGATTTAAAGCTAGAATTATTTATTTTTATTTTCAATTTCCCTTCATCAATGGATCTTATTTCAAGTTTACATGCCATGGTAAATGCTTCATCAAAGGTTCTAAAAGCCTAAACTTGAAGAGTTAGAGAAATATGTTTGGCACAACTCTGAGAAAAGAGTTTAATTAGTTTAGGTAGGGGTAATGGAAAAGAAAGTTGGTTAATGAGACCTCTTATTTTAGCTATGAAACCAATAATTGATTCGTCATCGAATTGCCTAATGGAGTAAAAGTTGATAATGGAAACCTTTTTAGATATATTAACTAAAAAGTGATTTAAAAAGATTTGGGATAGTTGAGAAAAGGAGAAGATAGAGTGCTTGGTAAGAGCACTATAAAAATCCAAGGTTGGTACAGATAAGGACATGGGGAAGGTATGAAAAAGAAGAGCATCATCATATCTGATCAAATAACAAGAATGGCAGAATGCAATTAAATGTTTTTGGGGGTCCTCTTTACTTTGTAAATTGGAAAACTTAGTTAGTTCCCATTAAGGAGGACAATGTCAGATCAAAATGGATGTATGAATGGGTTCATTTTATATTTGATCATAAGATAGAAGGTTATGAGCTCCAAAAATAAATGATTCAAGATTGGACATTTTTTTCCATCAACATCTTAACTAAATCTATATGAACTTAGGGAGATCCATAGTTAGGTAGTAGGTTTTGTTGAGGTTGGATAGATGCAATGTATGGATAAGAGGTGGGAGGTTGGGAAGATGCCACATATTGGTATGTGGTCATGGAAGGTTGGGATGGTTCCCCATATTGGTATGTTGGCACAAAAGGTTGGGTAGAAGGGGGTATGTATCCTTGTGGATTAGGAACATATTGGTAATATATTATGGATGTTTGTTGAGGGATGGTCAAATATTGGTTTGGATGTATGGTTGAAATGGTAGGTTGAGGTTGGGTGGTGACTATAGTGCTAATAGGTAGAAGGGTAGGAGGTATGGAAAGTACCAAATTTTGAAGAGGGGTAGAGATGGGTTGGTTGGTGGTGGTAAGAGGAATGGTGGAAATAGGGGGAGAAGATATCCCCATGGTAGGTGGTATATAGGTAATGAGAGGAAAGGTTGCCCCTATATTGGAAGTGTTGGTTGGTGTAGGTGGGGTTTGGTTATAGGTTGGAATGTTGGATTGGGTTTCAGTGGTGATGGTAGAGGGGATATTTGTAGAAGAAGAGGCTTGGGTGATCAAAGGTTGGTTGGAGGTAACACCAACCATAAGAGGAGGAGGCATACCATAGGGTAGATCTGTGGGAGGAACCAAAGTAGTAGAGGTGTAGAGAGATAAGATATTAAGGTAATGTTAGAGGGCTATGGGGTTGTTATCAAGGAATGTGGCAAAATATGCATCACCCTCAAAAACTATCTAAGGCATGTTAGGAGTGGAAGAATGAGGAGGATAACCCTCAACATCTGAACTATATTCCATAGAGGAGGAAGAGGATGAGGAAGGTGGTCCTTGGTTGGTTTGATTTCTCACCACTGTCTATTAAAGACCATGTGAGAAAATAAGAAAGGAATGATGAAAACTCACACCTCAAATAAAAATCAATAAAAAAAATTCAAGGCAATCCGAACCTACACTAAAAGTGAATTTAAACTTAGGATTCTTTTTAGATCACTTTTAGCTTATGCTTTAGAAAGTGTGAAGAAGAAAATTTGTCTTGTAGATCAGGTTCTAAAGAAGAAATCTAAGGTTGGGTTTAGGTTGTGTTTAAGTGCTCAAGAGAGAAATTTGTATTAATCTTCAGTACATGGCTTAGTATTAAGGCCTACCCCTTCACTTTACACATTGAAATGATAAGGGTGTTAGGTGATTACCCAAGATATACTAAATTTTAGAGTGTATACTCAACTAGAGAGTTGAGTTGGTTCTCCCCATGGTAATGACCTCCAAGTAGGATTGTTGGGAAATGGTAAGGTTTACTGCTAGGTGATGAAATACTAGTCGGTCTTTGTCTCATGTTTTTTTTTTGATGTGTTGATTGATTATGTGGTTTGGATAAGTGGGTGATAACAAGAGTGAAAATTATGATTAATTACTTTGCCTTTAGTTAACTAGATTAAGTAAAACAAGTAAGCAACCAATGTAATGCAATGGATTTATTTTATGCCAATATAAATTTCATATTTCATTTGATGAGCATAGAATAAAGGAAGAAATAAAGGGAACCTAGATGATGCTAGGGTCCCACTAGGCATGCCAAAATGCTTCTCTTAATTTCTACTAATTTCTTAATTTTGGAAGAAGATAAGAAACTAGTAATAGGGTTGTGGTAAAATTACCTAGTTGGTGATGTGTGCATAATCCAGATGATGATGGGGAACTCATCTTTGGATAAGAAGGAATAACCTGCAAATAAAAACACACTAACAAAAGGGATCATTATCAAGATAACTAAGTAGACTACCTAGTGTGAGCTAGATCTGAGAAGCATATTGTGGACACTATAAAATTACATATGATAGTTCTAATTATCAAAATGCCTTAAGACCCCTATCAAACCCTAAGTTTAGTTGACCACCTAGTTATCTAACTCCTCAACTTATGAACTTAACATTTAACCAAACCTTTTTAACCCCAACCTTGACCAATTTGCCTTTGGCACTCGACCACCAATGATCAACCCATCTATAAATGGTTAACCTGATTGTCGACGATCAAGTCTCCTCACCTCATCAACTTCCTAACACATTATCCAACTTTGTATGAGATAATGAGGCACCATTTAATACATTTACCTTATATGGTGCTAATGAACTTTGAAGTATCATGATCAATAAACTCACCTACTAGGGAACCTTCTATCCTCCATATCTATTTGTCTATAAAATGAGGGGAGTGGGAGGTGAAATGGATCAATCACTAGAGTTATCAAGCATATAGATATTCAAGCTCTCCAACACATAGTCTTTTTCTAGCAACTCAGCATCAACAAAAGAGACCCAAACCTCTATCATATTTTCTTTTGATTGGTTACTCTAGCAAAATTGCTTTAGCCTTCAACCATCAAATAAATAGCAAGGCATAGGCATATTAGTACTTTAGCATTGTTATTTCAGATTTCTAACCTCCTTAACCTAATTAGACCTATCTATAACCTATGTCCTCTCCACCAGATCCTCAATAAAACCTCTATCTACCCATCTACCCATTCTATAATTCTTTTTTTTATCACCTTTAGAAACACACAAGCAACCACTAATGTTCAACAAAACTACTAATGGTCACCCCCAACCATCTACGGTTACCCAACTGCTGATGATCAACCCAATCACCAACGACTCACCCAATCGTTAACAGTCACTATGGTAGAAAATAACAAGTTATTTTTATCACCTTAACTACAACCAAAGCTAACTTCTTGTGTTCTTACCTACTCACAGAATCTTTTCTAATTTTCAAAACCAAATCCCACTCATTTTAGCACAAGCATTGACCCACTTTTTCTAGATTTAGTCATTTTCTTTAACAAGAATTCTAGTTTCTTCTTGTATTACATTTATTTTATCTTATGCAAGTACTTTAGTTTATCATTTACAACTTGATTGTTATCAATAGTGGATTAACAACCTTGTAACAAGAGTATGCTTCTTGGATCTAGCTCACACTAGGTAGTTTACTCAACTATCTTACTAACAATACCCCTTTTTAGTGATTTCTTATTTGGAGGTTATTCCTTATTAGCTAGAGAGGAGTTCTCCATCATCGTCTGGATTATGTCCACATCACCAACCAAGTATTTCTACCACACTTGTATTACTAGTTTCTTATCTTCTTCCAAAATTAAGAAATGAGAAAAAATTAATTGAAACATTTTGGCACACTTGGTGGGACCCTAGAATCATCTAGGTGCCCTTTCTTTCTTGTTTTATTCTACTCTCATCGAATGAAATTTGAAATTTCTTTTGGGCTTAAAATAAACATTGCACTACATTGATTACTTACTTGATATAGTTCATCTAGTAAAACAAAGGCAAAGTAATTAATCATAGTTTTCACTCTTATTATCACACACTTATCCAAACCACATAATCAATCAAAACATAAAAATAAACTTGAGACAAGGCCCGACTAGGATTTCATCACCTAGTGGAAAACCTTACCCTTTCTTGGCAATCCCACTTGGAGGTCATTACTAAGGGGAGAACCAACTCAGCTCTCTAATTGAGTATAAACTCTAAAATTTATTATATATTGGCTAAGAACATGACACCCTTATCACTGTGGTGTGCAAATTGAGGGGGTAGGCCCCAATACCAAGCCATATACTAAAGATCAATACAATTTTCTCTCTTGAGCACCTAAACAAACCCTAAAACCAACCTTAGATTTCCTCTTTTAGTACCTGATCTACAAGCCAAATGTTTTCTTCACAATTTTTAAGGCATAATCCAAAAGTGATCTAAAAATAATCCTAAGTTTAAATTCACTATTAATGTATGTTTGGATTACCTTGAGTTCTTTTCATTTTGCTTGCTTTTTGTTTGAGGTGTTAGTTTTCATCATTCCTTTATTATTTTCTCACATGGTCTCTACTAGACAGCAATTGAGAAACCAAACCAACCAAGGACCACCTTCCTCTTCCTCTTCCTCCTCTATGGAATATACTTCAAATGCTGAGGTTTATCCTCCTCATTCTCCTCCTCCTACCATTTCTCATATAGTTGTTGAGGGTGATGTGGATTTTTCCACATTCCTTGATAAGAACCTTGTAGCCCTTCAACAATACCTTAATACCTTATCTCATTTTACCCCTATTTCTTCATTTCCTCCATGGATCCACATTTTGGTATGCCTCCCCATATTATGGATGTAGTTACTTCCTCTCAACCTTCAATCACCCAAGTGTCCTCTTCCACCAATAGCCCATCCACCACCACCAATCGAAACCCAATCCAACATTCTAACCTCTAACCAAAATCCTCCTACACCAACCAACACCTCTAGTATAGGATTAACCTCCCCTTTTATCACTCATGCCTTATCCACTATGGGGCTATCTTCTACCCCTATCTCTACCATTCCTTTTATTACTACCAAGCCACCAATTTCTATCCCATTCCAAAATTTGGTACTTTCCATACCTCCTACCCTTCCACCCATTAACACTAGATTTACCACCCAACCTCAACCTACCACTTCAACCATACCTCCAAACCAACCCATGTCAATCCCTCAATAAACATCCATGACATTTTACCAATATGTTCCTAATCAACAAGGATACATACCACCCTCTACCCAAAATTTTATGCCCACATACTAGTATGGGGCACCATCCCAACCTTTAATGACAATATACCAATATGTGGCACCTTCCCATCCTTCCACATCTTATCCATACATTTTAACCACCCAATCTCAACCAAACCTATTACCCAACTATGGATCTCCTCAACCTTAAACAGATTTAGTTAAGATGTTAATGGATAAAATGTCCAATCTTGAATCATCTATTTCTAGAGCTCATAACCTTCTATCTTATGATCAAATCTGCAATGAACCCATTCATCTATCTATTCCTATCCAACCTTATCCTCCTCAATTGGAACTACCTAAATTTTCCAAGTTCCAAGGCAAGGAGGAACCCTAGCAATATTTGTGAGAATTTTACCATTCTTGTTATTTATTCATATATGATGATGCTCTTCTTCTTCATACCTTCCTCATGTCCTTATTTGGACCTACCTTGGATTGTTATAGTTGTCTTAATAATCACTCTATCTTCTCCTTCTCTCAACTAGCCCAAATCTTTTTAGATCACTTTTTAGTAAATATATCTAAAAAGGTTTCCATTACTAACCTTTATGTCATTAAGCAATTCTATGATGAATCAAATGCAAATTTCATAGCTAGATGGATAGGTCTCATTAACCAAATTTATTTTTCATTGCCCCAACCCAAATTGATTGACCTCTTTTCTTGAGGTTGTGCCAAACACATTGCTCCAACTCTTCAAATTCAAACTTTTAGAACCTTTGATGAAGCATTTACCATGGCACGTAAACTTGAAATTAGGGCCATTGATGAAGGGAAATTGAAACTGAGAAACAAGAATTCTAATTTTAAATCCAATGACCCTTCTTCAAACAAAACTACCAACCTATCCAACCATCCCAACACCAATACAAAGGCAACCACAAACACAATTATCTTAAAATTTGCTCCACCCTAACCATTAACCAATCAAATCAAACCAATTCTTCCAACCCATCAAACCAATAAACTCACAACCAAAGCCAAACCACTCTAAGGAAATATACTCCCATATGGGAATCATATGATTCAATTTTGGATAAAATAATTAAAGCTAACCTCATCCAAATTCCTTCTATGAAACCAGACTAATAATTTAATGCTTCTCACCCCACACCTGGATGGTACAATGAAAATGATCTATGTGCCTTCCATCGCATCATTGAACCTGATGTGAGTAGGTGTAATACCTTTAAATCTATTATCCAAAATATGATTAACAAAGGTGAAATTGCATTATATAATCCCAATGCACCTCCAAATCAATCATTAAACATCTTTCAAAAACTTTTCCCTAACCATGCACCTTTCACCAACCATGACAACAACCAACTAGGATCATCTCACTATCATGAGGCACACACAGTTAATGTTGTTACCATTGAACCTATTATTAAGGAAACCTTTACCTCAAATACCTCTTCTTCTACCCCACTTATTGAAGTGATGGAATCTTAATCTATTCCTTTGGATAACCAAACAAAAGAAGAAACTCCCTCTCTTTTACTTGAAAAAAACATTAACCCAACCACCTCTCCTTTTGTATAAATACCAAAGGAGGAAATAATTACATCAACCACTTCTTCCTCCAACCTGTTGTCCCCCAAAAATATCACTCATTTTTAGGAAAACATTTGAACTATTTTGGTCCTACAGACCAAAATTGTCTCTTCCCTTTTCAAAATTTGTCCTGGACATTCAAATTCCTCAATTTTTCAAGCTTCTCAGAAATCTATGGAATCTACAGGCTTGAATCTACAGACTCAGTCAGAAGAGAAATCTACAGACTCTACAAGAAGAGAAAATATATAGACTCGACAAGAAGAGAAAATCTATGGACTTTGCAGGCCAAGTTCAATGGGCTTTACAGGTTGATTTCTATAGACTTGATTTCTAGGGACTCTACAGGCAGGTTCATTTCTACAAGTTCAATGGGCTTCACAGCTTCTGTAGGCAGGTTCAATCAAAAGAATCAATTTCTAACACTTGGTCATTTTCAGGATTGGTTTAGTGCCTTGGTTCAAACAAAAATCTCCATCGGCAAGCATCAGCAGTAGGTTCAATGCATTTGGTTCAACGGTTGGTTCAATGTCAAATGGTTTGTCAGTCGGTTCAAGGCTTTGTTTGAACTATTGAACCAAAACTTGGTTCAATGTATTTTGGTTCAATGGTTAGTTCATCACTTTGGTTCATTCAATTGAACCATTGACTTGAACCATTTTGGTTCAAAGCTTGGTTCAATCAATTGGTTCAATAGTTGGTTCATCAGCTTGGTTCTGTTGGGATAAATAACGGAAGCACACAATTGATTACCAAGCAACTTAATATGCAGAAATTAACCAGAATACACAAGTAACTAGAATTCAAAAATAACACATGATATGAGAGACAATACACAACTTGTATTAAAACTCTTTCAAAAGGAAATACAACAAAGAAGGCTGCCACAGTTCTTCTTCCTTACACACCTCTAGGGCTCCCACACCTCTAGGGAATAAATAGTAAATCTTCCCTCAAATCTCTCTCTCTCTTAGGTCATAACACCCAACTCAAACACAGAGTTGGTGTTCACCTTACACCTATGCTCCACGCACTCCACAAGTGCTCCACGCACTCCACAAGTACTCAACGTACTCCAAGTAGATCCCACCTAATTCTGCTCCCTGTTGTGTTGCTATCCTATTAGATCTTGCACACCTGTAAATCAATATGGTTCTACACACCTGTGAACCTTGACCTTGCACACACATACACCTGCAAATCAATGATCTTACTTACCATGTAGATCTCCTATCATAGCCATGCTCACCTGATGACCAAGATCATACATACATGAAGAACCCTACTGATTCTCCAATCTAGCACCCACACTTGGTACTGTGGCACTAGGAGGAACACACCATGCTCACCTCACACATAGAAGGAGCTTATATTATTACTCTCTTACTCTCTAGCACAAGTTTACAATACAACCAATGAGTCTCTTAAATAGATCTCATGCAAACAATAATTAGACACCTAATTACAATAATTAGATCCACAGATTCTAGTCTAAATTTGACTCTTGACATGCAAACACTTGGTTCGTTAGCTAACTGCCCGTAACATTCACAGTCTGAACCACACAGGTGATTGACATCAGTCCCTATCTGCCTAAGGGGTGCTGACACTAGCCAAATTCTGACCTACGTCGGTTGCCTTCTGTCTCTTCCCTACTGACGTTGGTTGGCCTGACTGATGCCGATGTCTGTGACACTTAGCAAACTCTCTGCAACCTCCTCCTCTGCTTGCATCAGTGAAGATTTTAGCTCCATAACCTAACAATCTCCCACTTAGAGATAAATAACTACACTATACCTATACCTGTACCCCATCTAATCTATTTCTTGGCTTATATCCCTCTTCAAGCTCAATCCTGAAGACAACCCACCACACAACCTGTGGTGCACCTCCTATCATCTGAGTACCCTACCACATCCAAACCTACAAACCCATGTAGTGAAGTCTTGACCCTAAATATCATGAATCCCTACTGCTGGTCCCTCTCACATCCCTAAGAACCCACTTCTCTGAATTGGCTCCTAACTCTCTAACAACTCCCACTTGCTTGGGCAAACTCAGGTCTATACTAGACCTCATGTGATTTCAGACACTGAACTATCCAACCCTTAGTGTGCTCTGGCTCTGCATCCTGCATGATGAACCTCACCAACACCTGATTCACATCAGCTCCCACTGGAGACAAAATCAACATGTGATCTCCCATGTCACCCATGCCAAAGAATTTTGCAGCTTTAAATTCTTCATAGCAAACCACTAAACTAATCTTACCCTTAGCTCAACAAAACCCTATATGTATAAACCTATTAGCAAACATACCATCCACATACAGTAATAGGATAATGTCATGACCATCATCCCCCTGGTAAGACAAACCACAGTAGTTACCCTGACATTAACTAAAGTCATGCTTTGTCATCCACCTGTCAAACCCTATACCACTGTCCTGCAGTGACCTCAAGACCATATGACCTGGTCTTTCATCTCACGTGTCTATTCTCTCTATTCTTCAACTAAGGCATCCATTCATCTCTATGCTTTCATACATGCTGGCAACCCTACCAAATCTCCCATTTGGTTCTGCATCCTATTCCTGCCACGCTCCCACTGTTTCCTGGATCCTTCCTGCTCTGTAGTCAAAAACTAGTATAAAGAAGAGGAACAATGAATTTGAGGCTTACTTACCACCTTCAATCCTCCATATGGGCATTTGAGACTCCTTGACAGCTTGTTATCCACCCAAAATTTGTTATAGTGATCGACCTCAGTCACCACATAGTCTGCATCCAACCGACATCAGTTCTTGTGCCTATCCTGACTACCAACCCTGCCGACGTCAGTGTCCTCCTGCTGCAAATGTCAGTCCTTTTGATCAATGTCAATCTTACCTTCTATCGATGTTGGTCCTCCTGCCGATGCTGGTACCTATGTTTTCCTGTGAGTGATGACTTTTTACCTGCAAGCTCCTTTGAATCAAAACCCATGTCCAAACTACCCTGCTCAGAAGTATCCAGCCCCATCCATTGCTCTCTGTTTGCCATCTCCTCCATAAACACCAAGGCTTTCCAGTTCTTAAGCCTGTCAAATATATCTATCTTCCGCTTAAGAACATGCATCTCCTTCTTGCTCATGTGACCAAGCCTACAAAGCCATGTCTCTGCAACAGAAGAAGAATTAGTAATATAAACAAGTAGATAAAGAGTACCTATTTTCTTACCACCAGCTAATTCAAGTGCATCTGCTATGAGAGCTCTTGTGCATCTCTCATCACCCAAATTTTTTAAAGAAATTAGCCACATCTCTAAACCTGGGACCTGCATGACCTCCTTCAACACCCATGTGTTGACCACCTGCAATTTTAGCTTCACTTCCCCTTTGCCAATTCTTTGACAAGGCTCACCAGCTCCTCTCCCTGGGGCTGCATGGAAAGAGGCAACAGAATCTGTTATCCAAGATTCAAATTTATCCAAGAAACCTCCTAGAGCATCCTGTGTAATAACACCTGCAACATCTACATCTTCAGTTCCTTCATGTTGATCTTCTACCAACCAATAATATTTTTTTACCTGCTCTTTCTTTTCATAAGATCGTAAGTGACCATCTGTGCTTTTCAACTCTTCCATTCTTAGCTTACTTTCATCTGCCATTGCTCTTCTCCCACTCAATCAGAAACCCTTAAGAGTGACCTGTAACCAAACACAAAACCTGCTCCCTGCAACCTTAGCTCTGATACCACGTGTTGGGATAAATAATAGAAGCACACAATTGATTACCAAGTAACTTAATATGCAGAAATTAACTAGAATACACAAGTAACTAGAATTAAAAAATAACACATGATATGAGAGACAATACACAACTTGTATTAAAACTCTTTAGAAGGAAATACAACAAAGAAGGCTGCCACAGTTCTTCCTTACACACCTCTAGGGCTCCCAGACCTCTAGGGCATAAATAGTAAATCTTCCCTCAAAGCTCTCTCTCTTAGGTCCTAACACCCAACTCAAACATAGAGTTGGTGTTCACCTTACACTTGTGCTCCACACACTCCACAAGTGCTCCACGCACTCCACAAGTACTCAACATACTCCAAGTAGATCCCACCTGATTCTGCTCCCTGTTGTGTTGCTATCCTATCTGATCTTGCACACCTACAAATCAATTTGGTTCTGCACACCTATGAACCTTGACCTTGCACACACATACACCTACAAATCAATGATCTTACTTGCCATGCAGATCTCCTATCGTATCCATGCTCACCTAATGACCAAGATCATACATACATGAAAAACCCTACTGATTCTCCAATCTAGCACCCACACTTGGTACTGTGGCACTAGGAGGAACACACCATGCTCACCTCACACACAGAAGGAGATTATATTATTGCTCTCTTATTCTGTAGAACAATTTTACAATACAACCAATGAGTCTCTTAAATAGATCTCATACAAACAATAATTAGACACCTAATTATAATAATTAGATCCACAGCTTCTAGTCTAAATTTGGCTCTTGACATGCAAACACTTGGTTCGTTAGCTAACTACCTGTAACATTTGTAGTCTAAACCACACATGTGACTGACACCGGCCGACTTCTGACCGACGTCAGTTGTCTTCTATCTCTTCCCTGTCGATGTCGGTTGGCCTGACTGATGCCAGTGTCTATGACACTCAGCAAACTCTCTACAACCTCCTCCTCTGCTTGCATTAGTGAAGCTTTTAGCTCCATAACCTAACAGGTTCAAGGCTTTGCTTCATTTCCTTGGTTCAAAGACTTGGTTCAATCAAAGGGTTAATCAGCTTGAATCATTTTGGTTCAACCAAGCAGTTTAACGAAGCGATTCAATCGAGTGGTTCAATGTTTGGTTCAACCAAGTGGGTCAATCAAATGGTTCAACAGTTGGTTCATCACCTTGGTTTAAAGGAGTGGTTCAAATTTAAAAGTTCAAAGAGCCTCCCGAAAGACAAGTGCCCTTGCGGGGGGTACTTGGTCGACAAAAACACGCTTTGGAAGGGTCATTTTTGAAGAAGGCCGCAAAGGTAAATTCCTTCATAAATTTTGTTTAAGGCAGACAGTCATAATTCTTTCAGACTTTTGTTTAAAGGAATTCCTTTGAACAAAAAGTTTGAAAGAATTAAAGAAGCGGCTGTAGGCAAAAAGCCCAAAGAAATAACCAAGGCAAAAGTGATAAAGAACATTTTCCATAGACTTTTTGTCTGCAGGAAATTTCTGTAGACTTTTTGTCCATGGGAACTTGTCTGGGGAAAATGCCCGCAGAAAACCCATGAAAGGCCGTCGAAGGACCCCAAAGGGTAGGTGCCCTTATGGGGGACTCTCAGCTGTTGAATAGGACACTTCCCTGAAGCTGAAGGGTCACCTTCCCTTTGGGAAGATGTAAATCAAGAAGCTCGAAGGCCATTTAAAGATCATTTCTTAAGGCCCGAAAGGGTAGTTTCTTTCTAGAAAAGTGCCAAACAAGAAAGCTGAAGAAGGGCCAAGGGGTGACGTGCCTGAAGATGTCAAATTCAACAC
Organism: Torreya grandis; assembly: GCA_037957365.1. NCBI lineage: Eukaryota > Viridiplantae > Streptophyta > Pinopsida > Cupressales > Taxaceae > Torreya > Torreya grandis. The sequence goes on along the minus strand of JARHVA010002960.1, from coordinate 1,485,935 downwards.
AATGAACTAACCATTGAAAACATAGTGATGGGTGCACGAACGTCAATTTTAAAGCTCATAAAATAGCCATTGATCCTTTGAATCTATAGACTCGAATGCATTCATAGACTTCAAGGCCAAGACCAGCAGGAAGTGAGGAAGGAATAGAACAGCAAATTGAATCCAAGATCTGATTTAATTAACTAGAAAAAGAGGAATCATGAAGGTAGGATCAGATCACCAGGTGGACATTGAAAGTTGCAAACTTTCAATAGCATGACTTGTTTCTTTGCATTGATAAAATCAAATGGGTAAATGCCCCTAAGTTTTAGCCTATATTCTTAATAGATTCTAATGCAATATGATGTGTTACTATTCCCAAAATTCTTCTTGAAGTAGCTATATAAAGGACTCTCTTCTATTGTAAATTTATCTCTTTTTTGACAATCAGAATGAAACTCTGCCCAAATTGAAAGGCACTTCTGAGACTTTGAGCTCAGTTTGTTTATCATATTTTGTTATTGGAATAAGAAAGCAAATGGTTTTTTAGACTTTGTGCTGTAATATCTTTGTTGTTGAAGAAACTGTTCTTATGTCTTTTACTTCAATATGTTTTCTGTTCCTTTAATTTAACAAGTAAGATTAGTGAAATTAGTCAGAAAGGTGTCCTAAAGAGTCAACTGTGGAGAGACTTTGTGCCCCCATAATTGCCTTTAGTGCGTTTTCTTTTCATTTCTATGTAAAATAATTTGGGATGACTTTGTGCCCTCATTGTCCTTTGTATCTTACTCTTGAGCAATTCAGGTGGAGACTTTGTGCTGCATCTCAATTTCCTAGTTATTACATCCTTTGCTACATTTTGTTGTTACTACTAGGAGTATTCTTATGGTTTGTTGAATAGTACTTCTGAAAGAAGAGGAGTACTGTCTATCATTTCCCTTGAGTTTTTCCTTTGATCCACATGCATCATCTCTGAAAAAAGAGAGATGGATGGTTTGTCCTACCCATGAGTATTATTTTTTGTTTATATATATATATATATATATATATATCACTTATCTATAGGGAACCTCCCCTTGATGAGAGGAGAGATTAGTCCCCTTCTGATGTGGTAAACCTACACATTTGGATGACTAATCTTCCTACTTTGGCTGATCGACAAAATATTCAACCAACAATTTTTGGTGACTAAGCTGCAGATATAATATCCATTATCTATTTATAATCTATCCATTCACCTCCACACTAACTTAGAAAGAATGCATAGTTTAAATCCTTAAGCTTTGACTGAAGAAAGGTCAATTATTTTCCCTTTTTGTTTCACAATCTGGCAGATTCAAGGTATGCATGAAGCCAAAGGGATAAAGGTATTGTTGACCCTATGTTCGAGTTGGTACAACAAAGTGATTTTGATCTATTTCCTTCACCATCTCATCTCCAACGAACCAAGAGCTTTCTTCCTACTAAAGTCAGATCTACATTGCCAAATGAAGTATCTACTTCTATTGTTGATAAAGCTTTGCCAATAATTACCCCTTTGAGATTTGTTATCCCTCCTTTTCATGATCCTACAATGGCAATTCAAGGCCCCTAGGGTAATCCTTTTAGTCCTCTCAATCTTAATCCACCTCTACATGAGCTTCCACGTAGTTCTAAGAAGAATTTCCCTAAATTCTATGGTGATGGGAAAGTTCGTCCTGATGAACACATTGCAGCCTTCAATATAACTTTTGGAGTAATCAGAGTAGAATTTAAAGATGTAGCAGTCAAGATTTTTGTGGAGACACTACAAGGTGCTACTACAGATTGGTTTTATCATCTACAGGCTCGATCAGTGACTGATTGGAATACTTTCAAAGCTAAGTTTGAAGCCAGATTCAAACCTGTAGAAGATGCACATGCACTTCTGGCTCAACTTACATAGATGAAGAAAGAGCCTCATGAACCTATGAGAGACTTCATAGCCAAATTTGACAAATTGAAAAATAGAATCCCTGTAATTGCTAGACCTATAACTGAGAATCTCAAATGTTTTTTCATTAATTTTCAGCTACCTGAAGTAAGTTTTCTCTTGAGAAGTGCTAGTCAAATAGATCTTGCTACAGCTCAACTTTTGGCCACTAAGGTAAAAGATGATCTCATCTTAGCAGGGAAAATAAGAAGAGATCCAAATAAAAATAGAGCTTCATCATCTTTTGAATATGCATCTACAGGCACCACAAATCCAATGGTGTAAAAATTAGCAAATGAGTTGCTTGCTCTCAAAAAGCAAATGGCTCAAAGAATGTCTTCTACTCCTTCATACAAAAGGACATTCCCAAATCAGTCATATTAGGGTAATGTTGCCAGGAATCAAAGGCAATAGAATCACTTCCTCCCCCACAAGGGAAACTTGCCCTAGAAGCTCCTCCAACCAATTTAGCAATGGGATATCTTGAAGCAGAATTATAATTCTCTTTTCAACCTGAATTAAATCAAAAAATGACACTGATCTCTTTGAAGACAATCAAGAAGAATTAGCTAGCGACTCCCACATTGGTTTTTTGAACTACCAAGATGAACCTAAAAGCAAAGGAGAAACTTTTGATGGATCATATGCAGTGTTTACTAGGTCTAAGAACCAATCAGTCCAGCAAGCTGATAAAAAGAAGATAGAAGAGCAACCATAACTAGCAGTCATGATTGCTAAATGTGGAACCATTCTACCTTTTCAATCAAAAGACCTGATAATCACCCAAAAGGCAAATACATCAATTACGCCTTCCCCTTCTAATTCAAATTCACAAACTGCCCACCTCCCATCCCTCCTAAAACTCAAAAATTTGAAGTACATTTCTCTATACCTAGCTTGATTCAACCATTTGACATAATCGATCATGTCAAAAAGACAAAAATACAAATGTCTGAGTTTGAATATTTGCAGTTTAATCCTGATCAATTAAATAAGTTAGTTCAATATGTTAGGTTGTGGAGCTAAAATCTTCACTGATGCAAACAGAGGAGGAGGTTTCAGGAAGGTTGCTGAGTGTTACAGACACTGGCGTCGGTCAGGTCAACCGACGTCAACAGAATCAGACAAGAAGGCAACTGACATCAGTTAGAAGTCAGCTGACATTGGCACCCCCAGGTAGATAGGGATCGACGTCAGTCACCTGTGTGGTTCGAACTGTGAATGTTACGAGCAATTAGATAACAAACCAAGTGTTTACATGTCAAGAGCCAAATTTAGACTAGAAGTTGTGGATCTAATTTTGTAATTAGGTGTCTAATTATTGTTTGCATAAGATCTATTTAATAGAATCATTGGTTATATTGTAAAGTGTGCTAGAGAGTAAGAGAGAAAAAATATATAAGCTCCTTGAGAGAGAAGAGAGTATGGTGTGTTCCTCCTAGTGCCACAGTACCAAGTGTGGGTGCTAGATTGGAGAAACAACAGGGTTCTTTATGTATGTATGATCTTGGTCATTAAGTGAGCATGGCTACGATAGGAGATATACATGTGTAAGTAAAATCATTGATCTGCAGGTGTATGTGTGTGCAAGGTCTAAGGTTCACAGGTGTGTAGAACTAGATTGATTTGCAGGTGTGTAAGATTAGATAGGAAAGTAACACAATAGGGAGTAGAATCAGGCAGGATCTACTTGGAGTATAGTGTGTACTCAGAAAGAGAGCAAAGAGGAAGGCAAGGAAGTTCCTTCCATAAGTAAGATCAGATTGAGTTGCAAGTTGTTGCAGGTTTAAGGGAGATCTACTTGAAGTACAATTGTGTACTTGTGGAGTACGTGGAGCACTTGTGGTGTGCGTGGAGCACTGGAGTACTGGCAGTAGTGGATACTGGCTGGTTGGAGGTGAACACCAACTCTATGTTTGAGTTGTGTTGGGACCTAAGAGAGAGAGCTTTGAGGGAAGATTTACTATTTATGCCCTAGAGGTGTGGGAGCCCTAGAGGTGTGTAAGGAAGAAGAATTATGACAGCCTTTTTTGTTGTATTTCCTTCTGGAAGAGTTTTAATACAAGTTGTGTATTATCTCTCATATTCTGTGTTATTTTTGAATTCTAGTTACTTGTGTATTCTGATTAATTTATGCATGTTAAGTTGCTTGGTAATCAATTGTGTGCTTCTGTATTTTCCCAACAAAGTGGTATCAGAGCCAAGGTTACAGGGAGCAGGTTTTGTGTTTGGTTACAAGTCACTCTCAGGGGTTTCTGATTGAGTGGGAGTAGAGCAATGGTAGAAGAAAGTAAGCTAAGAATGGAGGAATTGAAAAGCATGAATGGTCACTTACAATCCTATGGAGAGAAAGAGCAGGGAAAAGAATATTGTTGGTTGGTAGCAGATCAGCATGAAGGAACTGAAGAAGTAGATGTTGCAGGTATTGTTGCATAGGTTGCTCTAGGAGGTTTCTTGGATAAAGTTGAATCTTGGTTAAAAGATTCTGTTGCCTCTTTCCATGCATCCCCTTGGTGAGCCTTGTCAAAGAATTCACAAAGGGGAAGTGAAGCTGAAATTGCAGGTGGCCAACACATGGGTGTTGAAGGAGGTCATGCAGGTCCCAGGGTTAGAGATGTGGCTAATTTCTTTAGAAAAATTGGGTGATGAGAGATGCACAAGAACTCTCATAATGGATGCACTTGAATTAGCTGGTGGTAAAAAAATAGGTACTCTTTATCTACTTGTTTATATTACTGATTCTTCTTCTGTTGCGTAGACGTGGCTTTGTAGGCTTGGTCACATGAGCAAGAAGGAGATACATGTTTTTAAGAGGAAGACTGATATATTTGACAAGCTTAAGAACTGGAAAGCCTTGGTGTTTATGAAGGAGATGCCAGACAGAGCCCAGTGGATGGGGCTGGATAATTTTGAGTAGGGCAGTTTGGACATGGGTTTTGATTCAAAGGAGTTCATGAGTAAAAAGTCACCACTCATAGAAAAACATAGGTACCGATGTCGATCAGGAGAAACTGGCATCAAATAGATAGGTGTCGATGTCGGTCATGTGCAGACCGAAGCCAGTGATGTCGGGTAGGGTAAGACTGACATCGGTTAGGAGGATCAACATCAGCAATAGGTAAGACCGATGTCAGTCATGAGGATTGATGTCAGCAACAGGGACATCGATGTTGGTAGAGTTGGTAGTCAGGACAGGTGCATGGGAACTGATATCAGTTGGATGCAGACTGTGTGGTGATCGAGGTCAGTCACTATAACAAATTTTTGGTGGACACCAAGTTGTTAAGGAGTCTCAAATGCCCATATGGAGGACTGAAAGTGGTAAGTAAGCCTCAAATTCATTGTTCCTCTTCTTTATCTTGTTGCTAACTGCAGAGCAGGAAGGATCCAAGAAACAGTGGAAGCATGGCAAGAATATGATGCAAAACCAAGCGAGAGATTTGGTAGGGTTGCCAGCCGATATGAAAGCACAGAGATGAATGGACTCCTTAGTTGAAGAATAGAGAGAACAGACACGTGAGATAGAAGACCATGGCATATGGTCTTGAGGTAGTTGCAGGATAGTGGTACAGGGTTTGACAGGTGGATGACAAAGCATGGCTTTAGTCAATGTCAGGGTAACTACTATGGTTTATCTTACCAGGGGGATGATGGTCATGACATTATCTTGTTACTGCATGTGGATGGTATGTTTGCTAGCAGGTTTGTACATACAGGGTTTTACTGAGCTAAGGGTAAGGTTAGTTCAGTGGCATGTCATGAAGGATTTGGAGTAGCAAAATTCTTTGGCATGAGAGACATGGAGATCATAGGTTGATTTTGTCTCTAGTGGGAGCTGATGTGAATCAGGTATTGGCAAGGTTCATTATGCAGGATGCAGAATCAGAACACACTAAGGGCTAGATAGTTTAGTGTTCAAAATCACATGAGGTCTGGTATAGACCTAAGTTTTCCTAAGCAGTGGGAGCTGTCAGAGAGTTAGGAGCCAATTCGGAGAAGTGGTTCTCAGGTATTTGAGAGGGACCAGCAATAGGGATTCATGCTATGTAGGGTCAGAACTTCACTACATGGGATTATAGGTTTGGATGTGGTAGGGTACTCAGATGATAGGAGGTGCACCACAGGTTGTGTGGTGGGTGGTCTTCAAGTTTGAGCTTGAAGAGGGATACAAGTCAGGAAATAGATTAGATGGGGTACAGTTATAGGTACAGTGCAGCTATTTATCTCCAAGTGGGAGATTATTAGGTTTTGGAGCTAAAATATTTACTAATGCAAATAGAGGAGGTTTCAGGAAGGTTGTTGAGTGTTACAGACACCAGCATCAGTCAGGCCAACTGATGTTGGTAGGATCAGACAAGAAGGCAATTGATGTCAGTCAGAAGTTGGCCGGCGTCAGCACCCCCAGGTAGACAGGGACTAATGTCAGTCACCTGTGTGGTTCAAATTATGAATGTTACAGGCAGTTAGTTAACGAACCAAGTGTTTGCATGTCAAGAGCCAAATTTAGACTAGAAGCTGTGGATCTAATTATTGTAATTAGGTGTCTAATTATTGTTTGCATGAGATCTATTTAATAGACTCATTGGTTTATTGTAAAGTGTTCTAGAGAGTAAGAGAGCAAAAATATATAAGCTCCTTCAGAGAGAAAAGAGCATGGTGTGTTCCTCCTAGTGCCACAGTACCAAGTGTGGGTGCTGGATTGGAGAATCAGTAGGGTTCTTCATGTATGTATAATCTTGGTCATCAGGTGAGCATGGCTATGATAAGAGATCTGTATGTGTAATTAAGATCATTGATCTACAAGTGTATGTGTGTGCAAGGTCTAAGGTTCATAGATGTGCAAAACTAGATTGATTTGCAGGTGTGCAAGATCAGATAGGATAGTAACATAATAGGGAGCAAAATCAGGCAAGATCTACTTGGAGTATAGTGTGTACTCAGAAAGAGAGCAAAGAGGAAGGCAAGGAAGTTCCTTCCATAAATAAGAACAGATTGAGTTGCAGGTTGTTGTAGGTTCAGGGGAGATCTACTTGAAGTACAATTATGTACTTGTGGAGTGCATGGAGCACTTGTGGTGTGCATGGAGCACTGGAGTACTAGCAGTAGTGGATACTGGCTGGTTGGAGGTGAACACCAACTCTGTTTGAGTTGTGTGTTGGGACCTAAGAGAGAGAGCTTTGAGGGAAGATTTATTGTTTATTCCCTAGAGGTGTGGGAGCCCTAGAGGTGTGTAAGGAAGAAGAACTGTGGCAGCCTTCTTTGTTGTATTTCCTTTTGGAAGAGTTTTAATACAAGTTGTGTATTGTCTCTCATATTCTGTGTTAGTTTTGAATTCTAGTTACTTGTGTATTCTGGTTAATTTTTGCATGTTAAGTTGCTTGGTAATCAATTATGTGCTTTCATATTTTCCCAACACAATATGTCAAAAACCAAACCGTCCTTGCAAGACAAAAGGCTAAAAAGGTAACTCTTGATTCTTCAAAAAACATGCCTATTCCAAATAATCTAGTCATTACTCCTCTAGTTGCTCCTGGAAAAATAGAACTTTTCTATGTTTCCCTGTTAATTAATGGCCACAAGCTGAGTAATTGTATTATAGATTCAGGTGCATTTGATAATGTTATGCTAGCTAAATTAGCTGAGTCTCTTAGTCTCACATTGACCAAAACCTTTGGAAGATGTTTCTCCATGGAGAATAAGCAAGTATCATTGCTGGGGCAAATCAAAGATGCCCAATTTATATTTGTAGCCTTTCCAGACAAGAGAATCAAAATGCCTATCTTGTTGGCTGACGTCCTAACATCCTATGGCATTTTACTTGGACAAAATTTCTACAAGGACATGGGAGGAGAACTAAGCATGGATCTGTCTGAGGCAAGGATCCCTGTTCAAGGCATAATGAAGAGGTTGCTCCCTAAAAAGGAAGCAAAGTATGTGGTCACCCAGACATCAGCCCCTAAAGCTCAAATCCTTTTTGAATCTATAGGTATGGGTAACTATTTTCTATCTACAAATGAAATGCATGAAACACCTGAGAGTATCAACTCAGAAATCAATTCAACAAGAACAACAAAAAAACTAGTAGGCTGCAGTACAGACCAAGAAGGATCCTTTATCTTTGATGAAGAAAAGTCTAAAGAAAAATAGTATCATATGAGATATGGACTTTGGAATTTTATGGTAGCTATTCCTCTACCGATTCAGGAGCTAGGATTGTTTTGATATCTCCTTAAGGAGATATGTTCCCTTCATCTTACAAATTACAGTTTAGAAACACTAACAATACAGTTGAATATGAATCTCTATTGCTGGGCATGAAGGCTACTCAAGAAAAAGGCATCAAGTTTTTTCATACCAAAGGGGATGCTGAATTAGTAGTTTGTCAAGTGAATAACTTATACCAAACTAAGAATGAAAGATTATGCCACTATCGTAACTTGGTTTGGGAACAAATTGAAAGTTTTGATGCTTTCAACATTTCTGCCATACCCAGAGAGTCTACTGATGGAGCTAATGCACTTGCTATTTCAGTAACTCTCTTAGTTTCTCATTTAGATTTCAAAGAAAATAGATACACCATTGAGCTTGTCTATAGACCAAGTGTTCCTAACAATATTGATCATTATCAAGTATTTAATGATGATCATCAAATCATTGCCTTCCTAGAATGAAAAGGTAATTTTAAACAACTATGTTTTGAAGGCAGTGATCCTCAGAAGAATGAATCCATGTCTGAATCCAACCCAGATATAAATGAAGAATTCTAACAGCTGAAAAGAAATAAAATTCTCAAAGGCCTAGTTTCTCTTGAAAAGCTGTTTGACAAACATGATAGATTCATTAAAAAACAACAAATAGACTCGAGTTTCTCTCAAAGATTCGATCAAGTGTCTACTGGAGAAAATCCCAAGATGATTAATATTGGTAAATGATGCACCCTTGAAGAAAGATTCAAGTTCACTTCTTTACTCTGTCAATACATAGATGTCTTAGCATATTCTTACGAAGACTTGAAGTCTCTCAGACCAGATGAAATCCATCATAAGATTCCTCTTAAGGCTGACTCAATGCCATACAAACAAAAATCTAGATAGTATAATCTAAAAATATCAGGTACTATTCTATCTGAGATACAAAAAATGTTAAATTCTAGAATCATCTTCCCAATCCATCATTCTACATGGATTGCGAACATAGTGCCTATAAGGAAGAAGAATGGCAAAATATGCATTTGTGTAGATTTTAGAAATCTAAATCAAGCATCTTTGAAGGATAATTATCCTTTGCCAATTATGGATCAAGTGCTTTAAATAGTGATAGGTGCAGAGATGTTATCAATGCTAGATGGCTTTTCAGGTTATAATAAAGTTGAAGCTGGTGAAGCAAACCAACACAAGACTGTAGTCACGACGCCTTGGGGTATATTTACATGTAGGAGAATGCATTTTGGTCTAATAAATGTTGGTGCTACCTTTCAGAGACTAATGAATCTAGCTTTCAAAGATGAGATTGATAAATTTATAGTGGTATACCTTGACGACTTGACTATCTTTTCAAAGCATTGATCTGATTATGTACGCCAGTTACAAAAAGTGCTAGAGCACTACCACCAAAATGGTATTTTATTAAATCCTAAAAATTCTATTTTTGGAGTAATAGAAGGGAAACTCCTTAGACACATTATGTCCAAATAAGGCATAAATATTGACTCAGATAGAGTCAAGTCTATTGAAGAGCTTAATTTTCCTACAAGTAAGAATGTTGTTCATTCTTTCTTCAGAAAGGTGAATTTCTTACAGAGATTTATCCCTAAATTTGCTGAGAAAACTAGACACATTGTGAACATGATGAAAGGGAAGACCATCTTTAGCTGGACTAAAGAAGGCAAATCAGCATTTCAAGATATCAAAATTGCCATTGCTCATGCCCCTACCTTGGTTTGCCCAAATTACAAGGATTTCATCATATACGGTTATGCATCTGAACACACTCTTTCAATAATTCTTGTTTAACAGGATAAGGAAGGTATGGAATCTCCTATCTCTTTCATGAGTTTCCCTCTCAAAACCCATGAGATGAAATATTCAAATATAAAGAAGCATGCTTACACCTTGGTGAAAGTAGTCAAACATTTCTATTTCTATATTCTGAATTCACATACTACAGCCCTAGTTCCTGACACTACAGTCAAGTCTATATTAACTTAGCAAGAGTTTGGCATGAAAAGAGGTAATTAGATTGAAAAAATCTAAGAGTTTGATCTAGACATCAAAATGACAAAGCTAGTTAGGGGTAAAGGCCTATGCCAATTAATTGCTAACAATAAGCTAGAAGACACACAACGTGAAGAAACTGAAGTAGAAGAGACTACAACAGTCCTTTTGTCTCCACTACCAATGAGTGGTATTTAGGTATCACTCATTTCCTTACTTATGGTGAATGTCTTGCTCATTTGTCTTACAAAGAAAGGAGGACTATCAAGTTAAAAGCTGCCAATTTTGTCCTTTGAGATAATGGCCTATATAAGAGAAGCATAGATAGAGTATTCCTTCGCTATGTAGACAAAGAGCAACAAACCCAACTTTTGAAATCTTTCCACAATCTAGCCTGTGGAGGACATTTTTTTACTCCTGTGACTTCTCACAATATTCTATGAGCCAAGTATTACTGGCCAACTCTTTGCCAAGATGCACATAGGTGGGTGAGAAAAAAAGGAACTCTGTGAGCAATTTGTTGGAAGACCCAAGTTAGCTGTTATGCCTCTCAAGCTAGTGATCATAGAAGAACCTTTCCAGCAATGAAGACTTGATTTTATTGGGACAATAAGCCCATCTTCAAGTGCTGGACATGATTATGTCCTTACAGCAACTGATTATTTCACCAAGTGGGTAGAAGCAATCCCAACTAAGCATGTTACTTCAGAAGTTGTGTGCAACTTCTTCAAAGAGAATATCATTTCCAGGTTTGGAGTTCCCAGCAAAATTGTTGCTGATAATGTAGCTTGTTTCACCTCTCAAGAGATTACACAATTTTGTTTCAATTATGAAATTACACTCTCTCACTCTTTTGATTATTTTCCACAAGGGAATGGACAAGCTGAATCCAACAATAAGAATCTGGTAACTATTATCAAGAAGCTAACAAATGAAAATCAAAGAACATGGCATAAAGCATTGGTTGATGCTCTGTGGGCAGACAAAATCACACCAAAGAGGGCAATTGGTATGTCTCCTTTTCAACTTTTTTATGGTATCAATGCTGAGATACCAATCACCTTAGAGTTGCCAGCCTTGAAATTGGTAGAGGCAATTGAAGATCAGACATATGAAAGTTCTCTTGACAAAAGAATCATGTGCCTAGCTGAGCTAGAGGAATAGAGAACCATGGTGGTGGACAGAATTGCTGCTCATCAAAATCTGGTAAATAAACTCTTTGATTAGAAGGCCAAAAATCATGATTTCTAGATTGGGGATCAAGTCCTGTGGTGGGAAAAAAGGAGAGAACCAAAGGGGATGCATGGAAAGTTTGACTCCCTTTGGAGAGGCCCATTTATAATTCATTAGCACATTGGTGAAAATAGCTTTCTATTGAAATATCAAGATGGCACACTCTTTTCTCTACCCCATAATGGGCAGCATCTGAAACACTTCAACTCTTGAAGTATCAGATCATTACATCTATATATATGTATATCTGTACAGTTTTCAATTCTATTTTGTTTTGCTTGTCTCCATTTTTGATGTCTTTCATTTCTGGGTAGCATGACTCTATAACTCAATGGTACACATGAAGACACTGGAGATTTTAGATTCTACTCCTTTCAATTCTTTTTGCAATTGACAAAAGTTCCCCAACTAGAGCCAGCTATTGTCCCCCAAAAATATCACTCATTTTTGGGACAACATTTGAACTATTTTGGTCCTACAGACCAAAATTGTCTCTTCCCTTTTCAAAATTTGTCCTAGACATTCAAATTCCTCAGTTTTTCAAGCTTCTCAAAAATCTATGGACTCTACAGGCCTGAATCTATGGACTCAATAGGAGAAGAAATATACAGACTCTACAGGAAGAGAAAATATATAAACTCAGCAAGAAGAGAAAATCTACGGACTTTGCAGACCAAGTTTAATGGGCTTTACAGGTTGATTTCTATAGACTTGATTTCTACGGACTCTATAGGTAGGTTCATTTCTACAAGTTCAATGGGCTTCACAGATTTTGTAGGTGGGTTCAATCAAAAGAATTAGTTTCTAACACTTGGTAATTTTTGATATTGGTTTAGTGCCTTGGTTCAAACAAAAATCTCCATCGACAAGCATCAGCAGTAGGTTCAATGCATTTGGTTCAAAGGTTGGTTCAACGTCAAATGGTTCATCAGTCAGTTCAAGGATTTGTTTGAACCATTGAACCAAAACTTGGTTCAACATCTTTTGGTTCAACAGTTAGTTCATCACTTTAGTTCATTCAATTGAACCATTGGCTTGAACCATTTTGGTTCAAAGCTTGGTTGAACCGATTTGTTTAACAAAGTGGTTCAACAATTGGTTCATCAGCTTGCTTTAAGGCTTTGCTTTGTTTCCTTGGTTCAAAGACTTGGTTCAATCAAAGGGTTCATCAGCTTGAGCCATTTTGGTTCAACCAAGCAGTTCAAAGTTTGGTTTAGCCAAGTGGTTCAATCAAGCGGTTCAACGTTTGGCTCAACCAAGTGGTTCAATCAAACAGTTCAATAGTTGGTTCATCACCTTGGTTCAAAGGAGTGATTCAAATGTAAAAGTTCAAAGAGCCTCTCGAAGGACAAGTGCCCTTGCGGAGGGCACTTGGTTGACAAAAACACCCTTCGAAAGGGTCATTTTTGAAGAAGGCTGCAAAGGTAAATTCCTTTAGAAATTTTGTTTGAGGCAGATAGTCATAATTCTTTCAAACTTTTATCAGAAAGAATTCCTTCAAACAAAAAGTCTGAAAGAATTCAAGAAGTGGCTGCTGGCAAAAAGCCTGAAGAAATAACCAAGGCAAAAGTGATAAAGAACATTTTCCGTAGACTTTTTGTTTGTGGGAAATTTTTGCAGACTTTTTGTCCATGAGAATTTGTCTGGGGAAAATTCCCATAGGAAACCCATGAAAGGCCACCGAAGGACCCCGAAGGGTAGGTGCCCTTTTGGGGGACTCCTAGCTACTAAATAGAAGGACACGTCCCCGAAGCTGAAGGGTCACCTTCCCTTCAGGAAGATGTAAATCAAGAAGCCCGAAGGCCATTCAAAGATCATTTCTTAAGGCCTAAAAGGGCAGTTTCTTTCCAAAAAAGTGCCAAACAAGAAAGCCGAAGAAGGGCCAAGGGGTGACACACCCAAAGATGTCAAATTCAACACAATGAACTAACCATTGAAAACATAGCGATAGGTGCGTGAATGTCAATTTTAAAGCTCATAAAATAACCGTTGATCCTTTGAATCTATAGACTCTAATGCATTCACAGACTTCAAGGCCAAGACTAGCAGAAAGTGAGGAAGGAACATAATAGTAAATTGAATCTAGGACCCGATTTAATTAACCAAAAAAGGAGGAATGATGAAGGTAAGATCAGATCGCCAGGTGGACATTGAAAGTTGCAAACTTTCAATAGCGTGACTTGTTTCTCTGCATTGATAAAATCAAATGGGTAAATGCCCCTAAGTTCTAGCCTGTCTTCTTAATAGATTCCAATGTAATATGATGTGTTACTATTCCTGAAATCCTTCTTGAAGTGGCTATATAAGGGACTCTCTTCTATTGTAAATTTATCTCTTTTTGACAATCAGAATGAAACTCTGCCCAAATTGAAAGGCATTTTTTAAGACTTTGAGCTCAGTTTGTTGATCATATTTTGTTATTGGAATAAGAAAGCAAGTGATTTTTCAAACTTTGTGCTGTGATATCTTTGTTGTTGGGGAAATTGTTCTTATGTCTTTTTCCTTAATATATCTTTTGTTCCTTTAATTCAACAAGCAGAATTAGTGATAGCAGTTAGGAAGGTGTCTTGAAGAGTCAAGTGTGGAGAGACTTTGTGCCCCCATAATTGCCTTTAGTGTGTTTTCTTTTCATTTTTGTGTAAATGACTTTGGGACGATTTTGTGCCCTCATTGTCCTTCATATCTTACTCTTAAGAAATTCAGGTGGAGACTTTATGCTACATCTTGATTTGCTGGTTATTACATCCTTTGCTACATTTTGTTGTTACTACCATGAGTATTCTTATGGTTTGTTGAATAGTACTTCTGAAAGAAGAGGAGTACTGTCTGTCATTTCCCTTGAGTTTTTCCTTTGATCTGTACACATCATCTCTAAAAAAAGAGATGGATGGTTTGTCCTACCCATGAGTATTATCTTTTGTTTATATATATATATATATATATATATATATCTTATCTATACAGAACCTCCCCTTGATGAGAGGAGAGATCAGTCCCCTTCTAATGTGATAAACCTACTCATTTGGATGACTAATCTTCCTACTTTGGCTGATCAGACCTATTTTTTTATCAGTATGCTGATCGACAAAATATTCAACCAACACAACCCACTTATGAAAGTGGTGGAATCAATACTCTTTCCTTTAGACATCTAAACAAAGGAATCAACCACCTCATTTTATTCCTTTAAACAAACCACACTCTCCTTACCTACCATAGAACCAACCACTCCTTTGGAAACCACTCCAAAAGAAGATATCGTCTCCTCTATTCTTTCCATAACAACACCATATTCCTCAACCATTGAACCTTCTACCCAAGACAAATGTGAAATAACTATTCCTTCATCTCAACCTATGAGTTTAATATTTGAAACCAATAACCAAAGAATCAAACCCATCTATAAACCTTTTTCTAGATTGGTTTAAAATCTAGAGTTTACCTCTAAACCCAATCTAGATAGGGCCACATTTTGGCATCATCTTGGGATACCTTACCAAAACAAATAAGAAACTCTAACCTCACCTACATCTACCCTCAAACCCATCATTACCTCAACCTCATCTTTAGATACTACTTCCTCCAAAAGCATAGGGGGACCATCCAACCCGCCTCAACCTAAAATTTTCAAATCACCCTAAACTTATTTGACCAAACCCATCAAAAATATAGGAATACTTCATACCCTTATCTTGAACAATCCCTCTTTGAATTTGGACTTAACCCCATCAAATCCAACAAAGAAACCTTTGACTAAACCTATAAAAAATGTGGAACCACCTAAACCATCTAAAACCAGACCCATACCACCCCCTTATCATTTTCCTTCAATTCTAGGATCTCATCAATCTACTATCCCCATTACCTATTCCTCCTCTATAAAACCTTCTCCTTTTATTTTAACTTCACCTACCTCCACTAATACAACAAAATCCCGATCATTCTTGACTGACTTAGCCACCTCTACCTTTGTACCTATTACCAAACCTTCACCCTCCACCTCTAAATATTCCAAACCAACCCTAACCAAATAATCCCAAATGAAAACACCCACCAAAACCATCCCACCACCTCCAACTTCCATGGTAAATCCTACTCCCAAGAAGGTTCCCACTCCTAAAACTAAAGACCCAACACCCTTAACACATTTGGTCAAATCTTATTTGACAAAATTATAGAGGTTGTTGTAAACCTCTACTTTTACCTTACCACCCATCAAACATTTAGATCCTTCACATCTTATACCTACATGGTTCAATTACAATTTGATTTTCCTATACCATAGGACAACAAAACATAATACAAAGAACTATAAAGCCCTCCAAACACTTTTCCATAACCATTTGGATGAGATGATATGTTATTAGATGAACCTCCTTCAAACCTTCAACCTACTCAAACACCAATCCAATCTATCCAAACACCAATCCAACCTATCCAAAATTACCCACTCCCTCACTCTCACCTAAAAATGAGGAGGAATCAAAGAAATAATCCAAACCAACATTTCTTCTTATCCATACCATTCATATGGTTACCTGATCTTGAGCCTAATAGAAAGATAAGGGAAAATATAAGGTGTCCATTACATGGGCATACCCTTCAAACCCTCAACCTTCCAACCACACTGAAATACATTCATAATTACCAAAACCCAAAGTATCCATCTTGGTTGCATCCCCTTCCAAGCCTTCTAAATCCATTTAGTGTTTTGTGTTGAAACAAATTCACCAAAATCTAGTGAAGATGAGCTTATATGAATTAATCAACACCTACCACCTCACCATCAAACATTAATAGAGATTATGCAATCCATCAAGTTCAAATTAAATATCATCGACCCCTTATAGCCTTTTTTAGAGCCCTTCAAATTTTCACCTTAGTCACCTTTAAGGATTTAAAAATACATTTTATACATCTTGAGGATCCTGATCCTCCCCTCTTTATCATGGCATACATCAACCAAACCCATATTAAGAGGGTGATGATTCATGGAAGGGATAATATCAAAATTTTCTCCTCCCATGCCTATGACCAACTTGACCTACCCAAGAACATCATGTCGTAATCCTTATTAGTTATTCTCTCTTTCAATGACACCATGGACACTACCTTGGGAATAGTTGTTATCCATATTTGCTTATGACCTCACACCATTCTTAAAATAGTTTATGTTTTCGAGGGTGAGTTCTAATACAAAATTTGTATTGGATGCCCTTGGATTAGTTTTATGAGTTGTGTCCCTTCCTCTCTACATTGTTACATCAAATTTGAGCATGAAGATCATGTCATCACCATACCTACTGAACCTAGTCCCTTTACATATTGTAATATGACATACCAACCTAATGATGTTCTTCTTCCTCTACCCTCCATCTCACCACAAACTACCAACAACTCCACCCCTATAGTTTATGAAGCTTCAACAAGCTTATCCATCCCTTATTCATAGATCCTAATAGAAGACCCTTTGGAACCCATGTTCCAACATCTTTCACTATGAGAGTACCATATCCTAGCCTTGGATGCTTTCCCTACCCCTTAAGAGCATGGAAAACCTAACCATGATCCTAGTTATGACCCTAACATTGAAACCATCATCCATTTTATGATTCCCAACCATCAAACCAACTTCATCTATGGGGGACTTGATCAACCACTTCTTGCTTCCACCATTGCCCCTCATAAATGACCATTTACCTCTGATTTATCATACCTCAATAAACTTGCATTTGCCAAAGTGTACCTTCATAGGTGTGTTTAAAATAGGTTTGGCCTTGGAATTTATGAACATGGACCTCATGAAATACCCATAATAAAAACTCAAAAACCTCATGAGTTATTTGGCCTTGGATTCATACTACCAGAAGAACCCTCCTTACCAAAACCCATCACCACCATCAACAAGGATGTCCCATCCTCACCAACCCCATCCGCCTTAAAGTATGAAGGTTTTGATATCATCCACCTAACTTTTTTTTTATCAATATCATTACTTTGGGCCCCTTGATCTATAAAAAGGGTGATCAAACTAAAACCCTTCCTCTCATCCATCCTAAAATGGTAGAAAAGGATTTCTTACCATCAACACCATCCAACATTAGAATGATGATTCCATTCTCACTTATCTCGGTGTGAGGGACTCTTCTATCCATAAATATCTTCTTCCTAATAACTAAACCATGTTGAATGAATCTACCATTGATGTCAACTTGGGTATTCAAGATAACCCTCACATCATCAAGATCGGACAATCTTTGAATCCCATAGAATAATAGAATTACCCTTCCTTCCTTTGGGATTGTAGCATAGCATTTGCTTGGTCTTATCAGGATATGCCCAAGGTTGACCATTTTATCACTCTCCATAACATTCTCACTCATCTTGATTATAAGCGTGTCAAAAAAAAGCTTCATAAGATGCACCCTCACATCACCCTCCTTGTAAAAGAGGAGCTTCAATGCCTCTTGTCTATGCAATTTATCCAACCCATTAATTATCCATAATGGGTTTCTAACATAGTTCCCATTACCAAACCCATAGGGGGAATTTGCCTTTGTATTAAATTTCACAACCTCAACCTTGCTTTCCTACAAGATGACTTTCCTTTTCATAGCATTGACAAACTCATTGATCTTATAGTTGGCCATGAGATGTTATCTCTCATGGATGGTTTCTTGGGTTATAATAAGATCTTGATTTCTCCCAAATATAAACATAAAACCTCTTTCATCACCCCATAGGGAACCTTCTACTACAAAGTCATGCCTATTGGTCTAAAAAACACTGGTGTAACCTATCAATGAGCCATGACCTACATATTTTATGACCTCATACATTAAATCATATAGGAATATGTGGATAACTTCCTTGGGAAATCTAAAAATCACAAGGATCATCTATATGTCCTCAAGATCATCTTTGAATGCATTTTCCATTTCCATGTCAGACTCAACCCCAAAAAATATATTTTTGGATTCCTTTCTAGAAATCTCCTTGGCTTCATTATCTCCCTTCAAGGAATCGAGGTAGACCCTACCAAATTTAGAGCAATCTTAGAAATTCCACCTCTAACCCACCTTAAACAAATCCATAGCTTACAGGGGAAACTCTAATCAATCTGATGTTTCATCTCTCAATTATCAGATATATGTCAACCTTTTCAACATCTCCTTAAGAAAGACACCTCCTTTAAGTGGACTAATGACTATCAACAAGCCTTTGATTTACTAAAAGAGTACCTTTTTTCTCCACCTATTTTGAACCCTCCTAAAGAAGATCAACCCTTCTAGTTTACATAGCTACCACTGACCATTCTTGGGGGAAATGCTTGCTCACTATGATGAATAAAACAAAGAGTAAGCCATCTAATACATAATTTGAATGATTATAGAGTATGAGATTCGGTACTCCCATCTTGAGAAAATTTGCCTCACACTCATCTTCATAGCTTCCAAGCTTCACCATTACCTTCTTAATTACAAAACCTATGTCATCACTAACACTAACCCACTCAAGTACATGCACTCCAAACCATACCAAAACTAGTGTATGGCTAAGTGGTTCATGATTTTAGCTGAGTTTGTTCTTGAGTTACTTTAGCAAAATTTAATTAAAAGGCAAGTGATTTCTGATCAATTGGTTGAATCTCCTCTACTAGATAACTAATCTCTTCCTCTTGTATTTCCAGATGAGTCCATCATGACTCTTTCTCAAGAGGACCCCACCTATCAAATGACCATGTTATTTTATGAATCAAAATTACAAAATGGTGGGGGTGATATATTTATTCTCATTTCCCTCAATGGTGAATCTCTTCCCCTCTCCTTTAAACTTGACTTTGAGTGCATCGATAATGTGGTTGAGTATGAAGCCCTAATCATAGGTATCCAAACCACTCTAGCCTTAGGATTCAAGATGATTAATGTATTTGGAAATTCCTAAATTGTCATCACCCAAGTCAATATATTTTACCAATGTAATAATGATGTCTTACTAAAATACAAACAACTCATAGACTTCCTCTTAGCACCATTCGATCATTTCCTTATCCAGTCAGTTCTACAATCAACTAACAAGTTCATAGATAAAATAGCTTCACTTAATTCCCAAATCCCATATCAACCTCATAAATCGAAATTATTTATTACCATTCATCACTATATGACCCCATCTTATATCCATTCTGACCTTCCTACCATTTATAATGTGGAAGTGCCTCCATCAGACATTTGGTATGAATAAACTTTTGATTACCTCAACCTCGATATCATTCCTCCCAACCTCTCTATGAATGCTCAAAGAGCCTTTGTTTAGAGTACTTCTAATTACACCATAATAGGTGGAATCCTTTAAAAACATGGTTTTTATGTCCTCCTTCTCCATTATCTTCATAGCCATGAAACTTCCCATGCTATCAATGAAACATATGATGGAATATATGGGGTACAATTTAGTGGTTTAGTTATCGATAAATTAATCCTTCACCTTGGTTACTATTAGCCTACCCTTAACCAAGACTATTGTGGTTATGTAAATAAGTGTGTCAAATTTCAACAACATGCTAATTTGCATCACACACTTACCCATGGCCTCTAACTATCCAAATACTTTTGGCCATTCTCATAATGGGTCCTAGATATTATTAGGGAAATCAATCCTCATTCATCACAACATCATCAATCCATCATTACCACCACCAAATATTTCACCAAGTGGGTGGAAGACATTCCTCTCATCTTTACCAAAACTAAAAACATTGTCTACTTTATCAACCACCACATCATCTATATTTTTGATGTTCCCCATAAGATCATCATTGATAATGGTAAATATTTCAAGAAAAAGAAATTACAAAGTCTTTGTGATGCATTTGGAATTAATTTAAGATTTTCCTCACCTTACCATCCACAAGCAAATAGATAGGTGAAATCCTCTAACAAAATTCTTATCAAAATGTTAACCAAAGTAGTTAGTGATTTAGGTAGGGAATGACACTCACATATCCATTTTGCTTTATGGGCCTATCGTACTAGCATTTGAACCTCTACAGGTGCTACCCTTTTTCTATAACCTTTGAAATAAAGGTAGTTTTACCTCTCAAAGTCTATATTGCCTCTCTTTACATATCTTTACAAGAGATTATTTTTTAGAGTGATTACCATCAACATCATTTATCCCAACTTGAGCTAATTGACTAACATCACCTTGTAGTGTTTAACCATCCTCGCGTTTACCAATAATGAATCAAGTGTACCTAAAAAAAATACCTAATTGAGCAAAAATTCAATATCAGAGACCTCCTCCTTAAGGAAAATTATCATGTCACCAATATGAAGAAAAGTAAAAGAGGCAAATTTGATTTCAATTGGCTTGGACCCTACATATTCACCCATAAGTATGGATTAGGATCCTACCATTTATCCTCTCTCAAAGGCAAACTAGAACCTAAGACTCTTAATGCTTTGCATCTATGTCCTTTATTTTGTTAAAGAAGGATCAAAATCACCTTATTATCTAACTTAAGCTCATCCCTTAATCTACAAGATTCTCACTTTCATCTACCTACAAAAAATACCTAATTAAACAAGAATTCAATATCAGAGACCTCATCCTTAAGGAAAATTATCATGTCACCAACATGAAGAAAAGCAAAAGAGGCAAATTTGCTTTCAATTGGCTTGGACCCTACATATTCACCCATAAGTATGGATCAGGAGCTTACCATTTATCCTCTCTCAAAGGCAAACTAGAACCTAAACCTCTTATTGCTTCACATCTATGTCCTTTCTTTTGTTAAGGAAGGATCAAAATCACCTTACTATCTAACTTAAGCTCATCCCTTGATCTACAAGATTCTCACCTTCATCTACCTATCCTTATTCCTTTCAGGATAATCAATTATAACATAAAACCATGTGATTAACCATCATAGTTATAGCCCAATCCTAAATATCAGTACCATGACTCTACCCATGTCATGGTTTTCACAAATATTTTTCATCTCTAACGAGATAGAATCCCATGGTCATTATTCTTCAAACCATTACTTTCACCTACCATTAACTTCTTTGTGCTAAATTTTTTCCCTCATAAAGGTTAACCTCTAAGCCTAAAGGTAAACTTGTCCATGTCTAAAAAAAAAAACCTTGCAAGCGAAAAAAAAACCATTTAGGTCCAAATTTTCTATCATAGCAGACTGATCTTTTGAAGGACAACTACCCAAAATTCTTTAAATTTCTTAAAAAGATAGACTACTCCCTCGAAGGATAACTACCAAATAAAACAAATCCAAAACTTTGACCACTCCTTGGAAGGATGGCTAAGTAAAATTTGTCAAAGCAATCATTTGAAGCTTCCCACATCGATTAGCTTCACAACCTATCAAAACAAAATCAAGCAAAAGACCCACTATCAAAATCAAAATAATCTATCCTAAGAAAGCTGCAATGAGATTTTATATCTATCATTAGTTGACTTCCCGCATCGATCAGTCTATACCTAGAATAAGACACATACTTATTTACTATGGTTCTTATGTCACCTAAAGAAGGGGGAAACTAACCCACATAAGGTTGCCTTATCTATCCACCATTTACCTTTCACTTACCACCTATCCTTCCATTTATACCTTCTTTAATCAAGGGATTTTGAGCTTTCTTGACATGATTATTATCATGGCACCTTTTTATCAACCTAAGCATGCTAATGCAAAGCATTCAAAAGGATTAGTTTCCTTAAGCCAATCTAACTTTAGGTTAATTTTTTTCCTTACTAATGAAAATGCATTATGTTTCTTTTTTATCTTTCATTATTGGTTCATGTAGACATGTGTCTCATTTGTTCTTGTCAATTTCCCTACATTTAGTTTCTTATCTGCGTACTTTATGTATTTTCATTACATCCTTAAACATGATCACATTTCATTTCCATGATCATAAATAACAAACATAAATAATAAATACAACATTATGAACTATATCCATGAAATACATCATATATATTTATGATCAAAACATCATGAAATCACATCATATAACATCATATCATAAATATCATCTGACAATCTACCATCAAAACATCATGTAAACATGTATCATATCATAAATAACCCTAATTAAAACATTCATCATCATGAGCATAAACAAAACCATTGATCAAAACATCATGAACCATATCATAGCTCATCTACCTATCTATCCATTTTCCATAACATCACAATAATTCATCTTATAACATCAAATCATAAAACCATATCAGCATGACCATAAACAAAATCACCATGATCACAACATCATATGGCATCCAACCATCCATAATCATAAACATCCATGAACAAAACATAACCTCATCCATAAAACATCACATACCTAAACTACTAAGTAAAACATCTCATAAAGCATATGCATGAACCATGAACCATAACCAATAACCATAACATGAATATAAATATAAACATGGCATCAAAAACATAAAATCATGAATGCATATCATATATATAACCATCAGTAAGAGAATAATAAAATATAATCATCATATACATCATGTCATCAAATCCATAATATATACAGTAATGTATAAATCTCTCTCTCATGTACATCTTGCATCATTGGTACATATGCTAGTATCAAAATCATGTACATACAACATATCAAATCATATAATATCATGCCCCTAGGGCACCACTACCACTCACTCCTCCACCTATACTAACATTTGGTGTTGGTGCCCTTGATCTACCTACTTGACCCACTATATAGGCCCATTGTCATGGAGTAGCTATAGTCAGACCACCTGCTAAACTGGCCTTATACTCTCCATATCAAAGCTCCAATGGAAACTATGTTAGCACTATCACCTTAGAGTATCTCAACTCCTCAATGATGGCTAAGTGTCATGTCATAAGAATAATATCAGGTCCTCCTACAGGTGCCCCTATCGGTGTTACTACCACTCGTACCCTCTACTTCAGTGAATCTCTCTCTTGGGTCACTAACCTAAGAGAGATCCTGACCTGATCTCACTCTCCTATAAATGTTACCACCTGACCTTGTAAAGTGACTATATGGCCCTGTAAAGTGGCCACTTATCCATGTAATCGAGTGATCTAAGCTTGTGCAACTACAAGTGTTGCTTATAACTTCCCATCTTAGACACCACCCTATAACAATGCCCCAATGAGAACCACATCCATGGTCTAATGAAACCTATCACCATCCAAAATTGGCCACTACATATAGGGATAGTACCATGCTACATATCCATCTATGACACCACCATCATCTATCCTTCTTCTTGCCAGTAGCTCCTCATGATCCAAAATAATGTCTTATGGCTATGGATCTGAAAGTAAAAGCTCAACGTCCTCCCTCCTATTTATTAGGAATGCTGGTAGAATCCCCTATGCAATACTAAACTATCATCAAACATAATTAAAGGGGATAAGCTCCATCTCCCCCTCTTTCCTCCCATATATCCATCTCCAACTCTATAGTGATAGAGTGTGATAGTTATACTGGGCCCACCTAGGCCAACCCACATATGGCCTCCACATGATGTCACCCACAACCAAACCCTCTAAGGCATCTTGAAACTATCAATGTCTCTCACACCACCACCAACACCTATCAGAGCATAATCTCCCCTCCATCTCAAAAAACCCACTTTATAATCTGTCAAAGCATAGCCATCCCATGGTAGCCCCAAAGTTCTCAACACCCAAATATGTTCATACACCCAACAATAGAGAATGAACCCAACACTAATCCCATAACATATGTGTACTTTGAATGCCCAAAACTCCTTGTAAATCTATACTAGAAACACTAGTTCCCACCCAAACATAGTCCTCCCTAGTAGCATCTCCACCAATACTCCTAGTATTAAATAAGGGAATTGACTGCTACTCAAATCTAGTAGTTAAAGGTAGGACATGACCATCATCATCATCAAAAAACATCTATCTCTTAAAGCCCTCTAGTATAGTGGCCCATATAAAATACCACCTGTATGATACCTAATATAGACCTGATCTGATACATATATCATATCCATGTGGTAGTCCCTCTCCTCACTCTCTATGTGATAAATTGGCTCCCCTCAAATGGGTAGCCATGTAATCCTATGCACATCCTCTAGTAGGATGCTCATCTCCCTAGTCAAAAACAAAAATGTGTTTATATCTAGGTCCCATTTCTCGATGAGGATCATAATCATAGCTGCATCTTATGGTAGGTGCTTGTAGTGTCTCATGGCCCCTAGTCTAACCTCCTCCATGTGTCTCTACTCGTCATTGATCATCCCATCATGAACCTCTATTAAATTGTTAGGGACTCAGTCCCTCATCAAAATTTGGTCACATACCTACAAAATAATTACATTAACATGCACACTTAGTTTTCCATAATTGAGCTCAATACTAACCTACACCTACCTTTTTTTAACCTATTATAACTAAACCCATTGCATCTACCCTATCACCTCGAGCAATCAAACAAACCTATGCCTTTATCCAACATACAACCCTAACACATCATTTTAAACACCTAAATACTTCTATTAGCTAAACTCTACCCATTGACCCCTCATCCTATCTAACCTATATTTGACCTTTTTATACACCACCACTATAAGCACCTCTTCAAACATTTAACCACTTTAACACTTTTACAAACTTTACATAGCTTTTTCAACTAGTTAACACTTCATCACACTTTAAAACATTCACATTTAACATTTTACAAACTTTAACACTTACAATACTTTCAAAACTTTCACAAACTTACCAAATTTAACAAAATTATAATATTTTCTATCAATTTTTAACTACCCAATGCCCACACCCTTTAAACACTGACAGTTCATTGAACCATCAATGGTCGCTTAGGATCTTCTTACCCCCATGTTTGACTATCGATGATTAGGTTGAACCATCGATGGTCACTATGTGTGACCATCGATGGTGAAAACTTACCACCATTTCCCACCCAAATTCCTCAAATAAACCCCTAAATCACAAATGACACTCGATACACTATTCTACAACCCATTATTAACCTAAAACACCCTTCCAATCTCAATTTCACCCACTAAGTTGACCAATTTCACATAAAAACTAAACTAGGCCACACATCCCCTAAAAATCTATCCAAATCAATTCCAAATCACCATCCAACTCATTCAAACCTACTCAATATAACTTTAACATAAATCAATTTAACTAACTATTAATTTCAACACACCTGCTACCTCATTCCATGATTGTTGATGAGGTTAGATCCCATGTCTAACTGCTCAACCATGCCCTCATCTACCCTCCATCTTAATAATTACTTGATCAACCTTGAACACACATGCTCAACCACTCATAATACTCTACCTTAGTAAGCTAAAACAAAAAATTCCAAAACACACAAAACTTCCAAAGCACAAATCACCAAAGTCAAAAGTGAAAAATACTTCTCCTTTTCAATTTTTATGTTCTAAATTTTTAGGGTTCTTCCCTGACCATTAATGATCAAGATGACCATTGATGTTTGACCTTGGGAACCCTTGATCATCAATAGTCAAGGTCCCCCACACTTTCAAGTCTTTAAGTACCTCAACTGGGTACTCACTTTTGGAGATCACCTAATCTCCACCCCACCATATCTTGAACTTTTAGAGATTACCCTTCTTTGACCACCCATTATACCACTTTCACCTCGATGTTAGCCCTTTTTGACCCAAACTATTTGTATGTTTTATGATGACCTCATAGTGGTATTTTTTACTTCATCAACCATTTTTTCCATGTTGACCATTTGAATTTACACCACCTAGTGCATGACCAAACCATTTATGTTTTTCAAGGGAACACTTCTTACCTTGGATACTTGTAACAACACCAACCCTATGTAGGATACTTATAGAGTAAACTGATCAACTATGACCAATGATGTGGACTAGTTACCCTATCACTTGTTCTTATAAAACTAAATTTATTTTTACCAACATTGGTAACTTTAGTCGTTGCATGATCTTGACTATCACACTTAGTCTCATTTTGTGTGGATGTTTGCATTTCAAATGTCCAAAACCTTTTGTCACCACCTAGTGACTTACCATATACCACTTATCAAACACTGACCTAATTTTGGTTTCACATCATCAACTTTGATTTTGAGGGGGAACACCTCCTCCCATACTCGAGGCAATTAGACCTTTGACTAAGCACTCTATTTTTTGCTTTGTATCTTGTTAATTCAAATCTAGATAACAAAAAGGTGCAAAATATAGACACTAGAAAACTACACATGATAGTTCTAGTTGTCAAAATGCATTAAGACCCTTATCAAACCCTGAGTTTAGTTGACCACCTAGTTATTTAACTCATCAAATTACTAACTTAACATTTAAATAAACCTTTTTAACCCCCACATTAACCAATTTACCTTTGGCACTTAACCATTGATGGTTAGCTTGACTGTCAATGGTTAGGTCTCCTCACCTCTTCAACTTCCTGACACATCAACCAACTATGTATGAGATAATGAGGCACCATTTAATACATTCACCTTATACAGTGATAACAAACTTCTAAGCATCATGATTATGAAACTCACCTACCAAGGAACATTCCATCCTCCATATCTCTTTGCTTCTAAAAAGAAAGGAATGAGAGGTGAAATGGGTCAATTATTAGAGTTATCAAGCATACAAGTATTCAAGATCTCTAACATCTAGTCTTCTTCTAGCAACTCAACATCAATAAAAGAGACCTAAACCTCTACCAAATTTGCATTTGAGGCCAAAGTACCATTGCTCTAGAAAAAATGCTTCAGTTTTCAACCATCAACTAACTACCAATTATAGGTATATTATTAATTTAACATTATTATTTTAGATTTCTAACCTCCCTACCTTGATTAGACCTATTTGCACCCTATTTCTTCTCCACTAGATCCTCAATAGAACCTATGTCTACCCATTCACCTATTCTATAATTCCTTTTTGATCACCTTTAGAAACACACATGTAACCATCGATGATCGACACAGCCATCGACAACCACCCCCAACCATCGATGGTTACCCAACCAATGATGGTCATCCTAACTACTGATGGTTACCCAACCACTGATGATCAGCCCAACTACTAATGGTTCACCCAACTATCCATGATCATTATGGTAGAAAATAATAGCAATTTATTTTTAACCCCTTAACCTCAACCAAACCTAACTTTCTATGTTCCTACCTACTCATAGACCCTTTTCTAATTTTCACAACTAGATCCCACCTAATTTAGCACAAGTATTGACCCACTTTTACTATATTTATTCATTTTATTTAATAATAATTATACTTTCTTCTTGTATTGCATTTCCTTTATCTTATGCATGTACTTTATTTTATCATTTCTAACTTGATTATTATCAACAATGGATTGACAACCTCCTAAAAAGTGTATGCTTCTTGGATCTAGATCACACTGAGTAGTCCATTCAACTATCTTTCTAACAATATGATTTACTAGTGCTTTCTTATTTGTAGGTTATTCCTTCCTAGCCAAAGAGGAGTTCTACATCATCATCTAGATTAGGCATGCGTCACCAACCAGGTATTTCTACCACACCCATATTACAAGTTTCTTATCTTCTTCCAAAATTAAGAAATGAGAATAAATTAAGAGAAACATGTATGCTTTTTAGGAGGCTATCAATCCACTATTGATAACAATCAAGTTGGAAATGATAAAATAAAGTACTTGCATAAAGTAAATGAAATGCAATACAAGAATAAATTAGAATGCTTATTTATAAACAAGATAACTAAATATAGAAAAAGTGGGTGAAGTCAAGTTCAAAAAATTATAAAGGGGTTTGTGAATAGGTAGGAACATAAAAAGTTAGGTTTAGTTGAGGGTAAGGTGCTAAAAATAACTTGTTATTTTCTACCATAGTGACCATCAGTAGTTGGGTGAATCATCAGTGGTTAAGCTAACCATCGATAGTTAGGGTGACAATCAAAAGTTATGCTAATTATCTATGGTTGCTTGTGGGTTTATGAAGGTGATTAGAAAAGAGTTTCATAATAGGTAGATGAGCAGACAAAAATTTTATTTAGGATCTTGTGGAGAGGAAACAAGGTGAAGATAGGTCTGATCAGGTTAAAAAGGTCAAAAATCCAAAATAATAATGCTAAAGTACTGATATACATGTAGTTTACTAGTTGGTTGATGGTTGAAGGCTAAAGTAATTTTTATAGAATAATGATACTTTGGCTTCAAAATCAAATTTGGTAGAGGTTCAGGTCTCTTTTGATGATGCTGAGATGTTGAAGGAAGAATAGATACTAAAATACTTGAATACCTATGTGTAAGAGGATTTGGTAGCTTAAACATGGATCCTTTTCACCTCCCACTCCCCTCTTTTTATAGGTAAAGAGAGATAGAGGATGGAAGGTTCCCTAGAGGGTGAGGTTTGTAATCATAATTTTTGGAAGTTCATTGGCACTACATAAGGCAAAAATATAAAATTGTGTATCGTTATCTTGTATATAACTAGTGATGTGTTAAGAAGTTGAGAAGGTGAGGACCTGACCATCAATGGTTAGGATAATCATAAATGGTTAGGATGATCATCAGTGGTTGAGTGTCTAAGGGTAAAAGGGTCAAAGAAAGGGGTTATAGGGTTTAGTTAAATGCTAAGTTAGTAAGTTGATGAGTTATCTAACTAGGTGGTCAACTAGACTCAGGTTCTGATAGGGGTCCTAAGGCATTTCAACAACTAGAATTATCATGTGTAGTTTTCTAGTGTCTATAAGGATAGGAAGTATCCTCTACCTTTGCTACTAATAGAGTTTGTTGAATAATAGGGTAAATAGGATTAACCTCTACCTTGGGAACCAAGAGAAGAGGGGGGATAAGAGGGGTGAATAAGTAAGACCAAATGAACTAATTACAAAAAGAGGCACAAAGGAAATAACAAAGGTAATGGCAATGGGAGAGGGTGTGGGATCACTTGATGTTGTTGATGAAATGGTGCCTTTCATTTTGAGTCTTGGAGGATCAATACATTTTTTATTTGTAATTCTACCTCCTCATCATAAATATCCTCTCCAATTACCTCTTGTGTAGCTAGCACCATTGATGGTCCCTCCATGGTTGGGCTCTATAGAAGGGAATGAGGCCTTAGCTTCCTTGTATAACATAGAGTTACCTTTAGAGTTGTATAAAGAGCTGATTGTGTGGTTAAGGTAACCATAATAGGAACCTCTAAAGGTGATGAAATATCACCTTAGGTAGGGCCCTTAAAATCTAAGGAATCTAGGTAGATGGGCTCACCTTTCTTTCCCCACCAATGAGGTATCTGACACCCTTGGTTCCTTCTTCAGTTCCTTAAGTGTTAGAGGGGGTGTCTAAGAATATTTACCTTCTTCCCCTATTGGTTGAGCAGGTCTATTATTCTAAGATTTAGATGTATCCCATCCTTCATCTAGTGGGATTCTGGTTCATGCCTCTTTTATGGAATGAAAGGTTCCCCTTGAATATGATTCATAAGCTATTATTTCAATTAAATTAATCATGCCCTTTCTAAAAATTGATGATCATTGTGAGCATTGGAGAATAAAAGGTCATGATCATAGTGCTCAAGTTGATACTCGATTACCTAATCCCTTGATATAGTTTTGAACATGTCCATGGGGATCCCAGTTCTTGTGCAGTATTAAAGCTAATGAGTAGTACTCTCTATATTTCCCAACCTTGTAGAAGTGCTTTAAACTGATGTAGCACATTATTCTAATCATTAATTGAGAGTCATAAAGATATGATTTATTCTTCTTATGCATATCCTCATTGATGCCCCACCATAGCTGGTTGGTTATTTCTTACTCTGCCAACTTATCTAGAAAACACTTGGGGAACCACAAAGGTGTAACCTTATGGCTAATTACAATGATTATTGTATAGTTATGGTATAGCCAGTAGTCTCCTCTAGTCAATAGTGTGTTTGTGATACTCTTTTATATCTTAAACAAGGGGGATTCATGTATGACCATCTATACCTATGGGCAAATGTCCTCGATAATGTGCACAATATTGCGAGTGTATGCATATATATGCATGAAATAATGAGATTCAAATATCATGATATTTATATAGTCTAGAGGAGGGCTATAGATTAAGCTATTATGGATGTAGATTATCCTCATGATTGCATTGAGCAAGTAAGACATCATGTAAAAGTGACCTCCTAGAGGCCTCTTATCCTTGTGTAAAATCTGATCTTTTAACCTTGCTCTAATCACCTCTCCTCGAGAAAAGGTTAATTATGATGTCCTTAGTAAATAAAATAATGAAACCCACTCCAAGTGAAGGAATTCAATGCTTAAATAAACAAATATCTTGTTTAATAGGGTCATTTTAATCTGGATTCCCATTCTAAGTTTTGTTATTGGTGTGGGTTGCTATTATTTTAAGTCAATTATCTCATTATAGAGCATCCAAATTCCAAGTTACTTCTCTTCCATGACACTACTCTGTGTAGATCATAGGTGGCATCTAGAATAAGAAGAGAGAGGTAACTTTGAAATGCATCACCAAAGATGCATGTTGTGACCATCTTATGCTTGAGGTGATGTAGGTATGTTCCTTCAAATATATTCCCTATAAAAAACAAATCTTTTACGAGGTCAATATAGGGCATGACTTCTAACTACATATCTATGAAGTGTACCAGTTATCTCTTGAGAAAGAGGATGTCTATGGAAAATTAACATTGGGTTAGAGCTAGGTTCTCTTCATGTGTGTACACATCAACCTGGTATATGTCATCCCATAATACTGAGTAGTGTTATAATCATTATTGAATATAGAAGGTTTGAAGAGTGTATATGCATACTGATTAGAATTTTTGATGGATAATTTTGAAGGAAGGAGAGTTACCCAAAATACCTTAGATGAGGATTCCATTATTTTACAATTAAGCTAGTACTAGTTCAGTTTGCAATTCAATTAATTAGTTCTCTTAAGTATGCTATTAAGTCAAATATGCTAGTGGATAGGGATCTATCATAGGAGATTATGTGAATTCTCAAGTTAGTTTGAGATCAAATGGGCACATCATCATTCAAATTTCTTTGATATAGATTTCAAATTGATTTCTAGTTCATGTGCCATTAATGACCAATGTATATAACTTTAATTTGTTTGTTTAATTTAAACTATTTCAATTCATTGGGTGGATATGCCACATAAGAGTGTTGATTTTTAGTAGGACTTCCACATCATTTCCATTTTCCAAGTGCCATGTCATCACTTCTTAGGCTTTAGTTTACTAAGTAGCAAATTTTTTTGATAATTAGAAGTTGAAAGTCAGGGTATAACACTATATGTTAGGTAGGTGAGTATCTAAAGAAAAATTTCTAAACCATTTTTCTAAAGACCTAATTGAGTCATAGAAAAACCCCAACTAGTTATTTCAAAGACCTAATTATCTAAACCCTTCCACTGAATAAAACTGATAAAGACCTAAATATGTCGAAGGAACCTACCAAGAAAAATTTACAAAGGAATATTTTTGAAGACCCAGATAAATTGAAATCTGAAACTAGAGACCTATTTCCCAAAGAATAGTGGTTGAAGAGTAAGCTATGAATAGTTATAATACTTGGTGAATACGGCTTCGAGGTCTTGTACCCTAATATCTTGAATCCTTTTTTCTAAACAAATTCTCCAAAGTAAAACATAAAATAATAAATTACTATAGTATGTGAAATGTGGAATGTTGAAGACCTAAAATGTGTCAAAGGGGTTCATCGAGCAAAGTCACCAAAGATAATCAGAAAAAAAAGCTATTGAAAACCAAAACATGTTGGAGGAGTTCAAAAAATGAAAGTTTCAACCAAATTTTTTGAAGACCTAAGTTCTAACCAAAATTATTGATGACCTAAGTTCTTATCAAAATGGTTGAATAAAATGAACTAAAACATACATATACATAACTCTTTAAAATCATTAATAAGTTAATATAAAAAGGTATGTTCATATGTTTGATGAATAATAAAGTTAGCACAATACACAAGGCCTTTCCTTTTAAAATAATTTTGAAATAGGGCTAGAGGTCAATTATAAAATGTAGTGGGTCCCTATTATGATAAAAAATAATGGAGGTATGTTGGCTACAACAAATGGTGACTCACAGGGGAAACACTCCCAAGTACTTTATAATACAAAACTTTTGGTTAATAACTATTAGATCAAACATGAACCATTAGATATAGGATAATTAAATTAGATATATTAAAGAGACTCCCCTTGACCACATAGAATATAATTACCTTTCTAATTATCCTAGATCTGTGTATGAGGAGGTGATTTCCTTCTATCCTTATTATGAGGATTTAGTAATGAAATGGGACAATTGTAAGTTTTTCTCTAGTTTTTGATAAAATATTTAAAATATGGGGAGGCTCTAGTATTGATTTGCTAGTAGACAGATGTCCATAGCTCTAGCATAGGTACCATGGGTTCCCTCTATTTCTTTCTCCTATATTCTTTCATGATGCATAGTACATTCACCTTATTTCATCATTTTAAGATCTTTGATCACCTTTGGATTTTTCATTTTACACTTGTTAGATCATTATTTTAAGGATGCTTTAATCCTTGTTTGCTATAGTTAATTTTGAATAACATTACTTAGGAGAGGGATAGTAGAAACCACAATGATCTGGTATCTATTAAAGCATAAGTTTACCAAACCGTCCTTGTCAGTTGTACCCATATCAATGGTTATATCCTTAAACAAGTATTAACATGATTAGTGTATTTGATTCTATAAAAATGAAAAAACTTTGAAAATTCATATGGAGTAATGAGATCATCCTTTACATGCCTGATTAAATTATTTAGTGTTAGCTTGTTCATGATCCATCTTCCTATTATACACCTAAATTCTGAAAATATGAATTGTATGGGTTTAAGATCTTGCAAATAAACAAATTGATGTACCTATTCTTGACATGTTTTATCATAGGTTGATCCTTTATATTTTGAACATGTTAAAAAAAGTATCAAAAGGTTGGACACTTAACTTTAAGAACACTAGGAAAACTCAATTATATTTCCACAAAACAAAGAGAAACATTTAATCTAGAAAGCAAGAAACTAATTTATAAAACAAACTTCTGAAAACTAGGAAAGCTAATCTAGGAATTAGGAAAACTATTATATGAAAGTCATAAAATATATTATAAGAAAATAATAAATATACACTAATACTAATCTTACCATAACCTTTGTTTTTATTCAGGAACATTTTTAGATATTACATCCATAAATTAATGATTCAAAAACTATCCATTAACTAGATATGTCATCTCATTGCCTTGGAGATCTCTTGGACGGAAAACATTATTACCTAGGATTTTTTAAATCTGATAAGGGCCAATATACAGTGGACTAAACTTATCATGATATCATTTATTTTCATGGGATTTATCCCATATAATCACCATATGATATATTCTTGATGCTTTGAATTTTTCTCTCTTGTTAAACCATATTTTCATTATATCTCGATGTTTATTGAAATTATGTAAGGCCTCAAACCTTGAATCTTCCATTTCTATTATGTTTAGCAATCAAGACTCCACCTTCTCACTTGGTTCCATGTATTCCTACATAGATTGATATGTTGGTAACTTAAGCATAATTTGAAAAATAGGTTGTCTCTCATAGATTAGTAATGTGAGGCTTTGAGTGCATGTTTATAGTTTTTTTATTAGTCCATAGCGCATACTTTAGTAAATTGTGCCAATATCTACATTTATCTATATAAAATTATTTATTACATCAATCAAGTTATTATTTGATTCATCCAACCCATTTAATTATGGGTAATGGTTGGATGATGACTTGATGGTGATTCGATTATCATGGGACCATTCAGTAAATTCAACTGATTGGAATGTTAGACCATTGTCATAGACTATAGAGATATGATTACCAAACATAGTTTTGATATTTTCTTCTATAAAGTTGATCACATCTTATGATCTTGAATGATTTGTAATTATAACATAATTCCATAACATGTAATAGTTTGTAGTAGTGATACATACTTATGGCCAACTAAATAATTAGGATTAATGACCCTAATAAATTTTGAGCCCCATTTGGTGAATGGTCTTCCTTTAATTACAAGTTATAGATGCATGGTTGTGTGTACTTCCCTCTTTTCTATGACTTGGCATTCATGGCACATTTAGACATGAGCATGTGCATCCTTGAATATTGTTGGCCAATAATAACCCATTTTGGGGAATTTTATGGTTAGTGGTGTTTTTGGATAGATGACCTCTGCCTATTTTTTGGTGTAAAATTTCAAGAATTTATTGAGTTTCCTCTTGTGATACACATCTTAGGTAGATGTCGTCATATTTATTTCTATATGATATCCATTTTATGATCATGTAATGGGCCTTTTTGAGTCTAAAATATCTCCTTTATTCTCTTTTGAGCTTTGGGGAGCAAGTACCTATGAGTAAATATTGAATATTGTCAGTATACTAGTCCCCTTAGATACTTGGTTTTCACAAACCTCTTCAACATTGATGCATGGGTCAGGATTAATCATGATATAAATGATGAATTGACCTCTAAAAATCTTGGTATAATTTATTTTCATATCAAATTCCTTTAATTTTGTCATCCATTTTCATCTACATTCTCTTAACTCATTTTGTGATAAAGTAATCTTAATAGGATCTGGTACAATGGTAATTATTTTGTTCCTCAAGATGTAATGTCAAAATTTATTCACCACTTTAAAAAGGGAAAAAAAATTCTATCTATCATGAAATACCTAAATTATACTTGTTTCAAGTTTGTACTCATGAACATGATATATGATCACTCTCCTCCTTCTTTTGGGTGAGCATGACAATAATAGTATGTTTTAAGGTGAATGAGTACAAGAAGAAATCTTTGGTGAAGTATGGACTTATCAGTATAGTGGCCTAGAATATTTCATCTGTAATGCCTTGAAAGGACTTTTGAGCCTCTGATATCCTTTTCACTTTAGTATCCTATTTGAGAATTGCATTCAGAGGTCTAAAAATTTATGCAAAGCTTGATATAAACTTTCTAACAAAGTTTACCTTCCCAATGTAAGATTTGAACTATTTCTTGATATTTGAGAAAGCAATATTTGATATTCCTTGTATTATATCTATTTAATCATACTCCAATATTTGGTGATGATATGACCTAGGAAATTGCCTTCTATAACACTAAATATACTCTTTTTGGGGTTTAGCAAAATTCCAAGGGTTTTGTACCTTTCAAAGATTGATTGTAGGTGTCCTACATGATTAGTCCTTGCTTTTGAGAAGAATGTAAGTTCATCCATGTAGATAATTATACATTTGCATATCATTCCCTATAAGGCAGAGTCCATAAATCCTTGAAACATGTCACCTACATTAATTATGTTGAATGGCATCCTCTTATATGCACAAGTACCCCACTTTGTGTTTAATGTTATCTTCATTCTATCTACTGATTCTACCATCACCTATTTATACCATAAAAATCCATCCAAAAAAGACATCAGTATTGAACCACTCACTATCTAGATGACTTCATCCAAGGAAGGTAATAGATAATTATCTTTCTCAGAGGCTTGTTTACTTTTATGAAATGAACATAGATCATGATCTCTCCACTTTTCTTCCTGACTGGGTCTAAATTAGCCACCCAAGTATAATGTATGATAGGAAAAACTATTTTTTTAGTCAACAATTTCTCCACTTCCTTTTGAATAAGGGTTTTAGGATATGCTTTACTAGATTTTGCCTCTATTTGAATGGCTTATGGTCCAACTTCAATAGAATTATATAGGTGATGCCCTTGGGTTGAAAACCTTCATGTCTTCATATGTCCATGCAATCACATATTTATATTAAGTGAGAAAAATATTCATTCTTTGTCTTTCCTCTAGAGTAAAACTAAGACCAATTTTGACATAATATGGGTTGTACTCATCTCCTAGATTCTCCATTTTTAATTTAGATTTATTTACTTTTGGTTACCTTTTTTGTTGAGCTTGAGGATCCAAATCAAATGTCATTTCCAAAGAAACCATTCCCAAAGGGAGATGATTTTCCTTTATCTAAATAACTCCTTTTCATAATTCCTCTTGGCATAAGTAATTAGTTTCCTTGTCATCAATGATTTGAGACTCAAATTATCATGAATTAGCCAAAAACTAGACAATTATTTGAGACTAATGAATCAAAAACTTGATTCTATTCTCTAGCTACAATCATTATGTTGAAAGCCTCAAAATATTCAATCAAATCCCATGCTCTATGTTTGTACCTTTTTAGATATGATAGCTTACACTGGTATTTATTTATTACCTAAAAGACTACCAGCTTTAAATCACCATAAATCAGTAGTTGTTTGATGTTATTTTCTAGAATAAAGTGTAGTCCCAATATTAGTGCTTCATATTATACTCTATTATTAGTATAACGGAACTAGAATTTGTATGCTTCTAGGTATTTATTTCCTTATGGTTACACCAATTTGATGTGACTCCTGATCCTTGCTTGGATATTGCACTAAGTGGAGGGTCCATAACTAGGAAGGTCCCTAGACTTTTGGTTCTTACACTTCATGCTTTGTAATGAAGGTATAAATCCCAAGGTTAAGATATTTATAGCTTAATTCATTATTTTTATTTTATTTTATAATCAGGTGCTTCATTATTGACTCTTGATTCATTTTAAAATGGTTTTGAATACCTCTCCATGGTAACCAAATATGAGAGAAGTTTTTTATACATACCCTTTTAATGTCTTAGACTAGTTTCTACTAAGGAAGAGTTTGTATCCTTCTATAATATCTACTACCTATATTTTAATCATCATTTACACTCATGATTAAGATGCTACTTAGATATGCACATCATTTAGATCTATAATTATATGTACCATGATCTTATCGAATTGTGAAACCATTCTCTTGGATGGATTTGGGGTCAAACCTAACCTCTAGAATATTAAAGGGGAATCATCATGGTTGAAGCTATAGAATTGACTAAAAAATTATAGATGTTCTTTCCAAATGCTCAAATAGTCAATAAGAAAGGTAGAACTTATACTTTACATTCATTT
Source organism: Torreya grandis (assembly GCA_037957365.1). Lineage (NCBI taxonomy): Eukaryota > Viridiplantae > Streptophyta > Pinopsida > Cupressales > Taxaceae > Torreya > Torreya grandis. The sequence continues at coordinate 1,448,394 of JARHVA010002960.1, read as the reverse complement.
ATGACATTGGTATGAGTAGCCTCTATATTTTTGGCATTTACTTTCCCTGTGATATACTTCCATAGGAGATCTTTTTATTCTATAATATAGGATAATTCATGAAGAGTAATGATGGATTTAATCTTCTTCATGTCTTAAATAATATTGTAACCCATTTTGACTTGATCTTCTCTATTATGGAGCTATTCATTCCCTTTAAGGGGAGGTGGATTTTTGTCATCTCTTAGATTTATTAGAGTAGCAATGTTATTCAGAAGAATTGATGTGAAGGGATGCTTATTCCTCAAGGTAGAATTACCCTTTTGGTATTTATGGAAACCCTGGACTTCATTAGAGTTATATTCTAGTTTATTGTCATTGTCTTCTAGGAAGAAAGACTCATGCATTTAAAATAACATTGATGTGTTTGAAGATCCATATTTTAGATGGAACTCTAGTGGATTATTCATCAAGTCTTGCCTTACCATTTCTCTCTAGAAGATCTCAAACACTGCATAGAACTTGACACATTCAAGCTCACCATGATATGATGTATTATGGACTCTACACCAATTAGCCAATGTCATTTATACTATGTTGATATATTGTAACTTGTTAGGATATTGGTCTACATTATTTTGAAAGCCTATTAAAGGACATGTTGTATCTTTTAAACCCAAGATTCTTGTTATTATTATGGCTATTGGCATTTCACATATTTTTCTACATATTCAAGAAGTCATTGCTTAGTTTCTAGACCATTATTTGGATGGAATCTAGTTTTACTTTGGTAGAATCAGTTTCTTGTATAACAATAACATTAGAGGGTATTGAATGTTGATTTTTTTTATAACTATTCATCTGTACATAATTATTCATATAACCATAGTTCTGATTAGGAACTTACTACATTAGAGGAGGCAATGTATATAGTTGATTATTATTTAAATAATGGAAAATTTAATTGATGTGAGGGATTGAATTTATAGCTATAAAATTAGCATTGATATTCAAAGTGTTATGTATTTGAGGGTTCAATTGTATATCAATTTTGATATCCTCTTTGTATGCTAAAGTTAGAGTGGTGGTAGTAGCAAATCTCTATAGGAACATATTAGTGATTAGGTTCAGAGCATTTCTATACATCTCCATGGTTCATCTAGTGTGTACTCTAGGTTAAGCCAAGTGTAATCATTCTATAATATAGTGTTGAAATCCCAAATTGGCTCATTAGGCTCCCTTTTTATGTTGGTAAAGTGTTGATATACCGATCTAGGACTGATAACTTGTCTAAATTGAGCAAGAAATGTGCTTTGACATGAGTTATAGGAAGTGATCAAGTTCTCTTGAAGGTTGAGATACCAATAATAGGAAGGATCATATAAGGTAAATGGGAAAATTTTGCATGTAACATATTCATTATTAACATTCATTAATCTTAATGCAACCTTAAAAGACTTAATGTGTTCATCTGTAGTTCTTCCTCTTGAGGGTGAAAAAGAGGGTAGATATTTTTCTAGTTTTTTGGGCAAATTATGCACATCTCCTATGATGGAAATGGTAGACCCAACCAACCAAGGATGTTTTTGGGCCATAGGATGATTAATGGGATGGATATATTTGAATGGAGATTATGTTTTAGTCCTTATGGGAATAACTGGTATAGATCTAGGCCTTCAATGTACTGATAAGGGCAAAACCAATAGACTAGTTTGGACTCTAGACCTAGTAAATCTCTTGGATGTCTCTAGTGTAACTCAATATAGGGAGTAATTTCTCACTAGGGGAGGCACACAAGTGGCCCTCCTTCTAGCACCAACTTTTTTCTTTCTATTGATATGGGTCTTATGTACCAACTAAACTTTAGATGAGGTAGCCTCTAAAATTTTAGGATCTCAATGGAGGTAAACTCTAATATAGGGAATGAGTTATAGGTATGGGTTAAAAAATCTTATGGTGGAATAACAAGTAATGCATGCAGGTTGTTAAATGAGTTTACTTGTAGTGAAATGAATCCTAGTAGAGAAATCAAACCTAAGTGGATGAGATGGATGGATGATATCTAATATAAAGTGGGTATATTTTAGTCAAAAAAAATTAAAAAAGAGGGAAGGGTAGAGAAGAAAATAAATTAATGTGATCTCAAAGGGTCACTTCTTAGGTTAGTTTATTAGTGGACAAATGCTCTCAAAACTAATGCTTACTTCTTGTAGTTGTTTCAAACTTACAAAGAGCGATGATATAAGAAACTTGATGGTCTCAACTAGATTTTGGTTCTTTTAGATTACTTTTGTACACTCTTAATTAGAAGTTTACATCTCAGACTAAGGAGTCTAAGTTAGTTTTGGCACACACTTGGAAAACTACACTAAAAGAAAGCATTCATACACACTAAGAATAATACTATAGTTTCAACCAATTACTTAACAATACCTAAATTTTAATAGAATTTACACATAAATAACTAGCATATATCAATTAAATCAATTAGAAAAAGAAAAACTTTAATGTCACATGAGTGGAAGGAGAAAATACCAACACAATTATATTACAATCAAAATTGACTTCTTATTATTTTGATCGAATATTCCAATCCTTTTCAAGGTAAAATTAAATTATTATATACACTTTAGGAGGGGATTACTCATCCTCCAAGTGTATGTAAACTCATGGTTACATGTCACAATTAGAACCTCAATTCTAATTTTAGTCTCAAAATTACATATTTTGTATGTTTGTGTCTAGTTACATTTATGTCAAAATTATTTGGAATGTGCAATGTAATGAAACATGTGCATTCTTAAAACATTTGAGGTAAATTTACATGTATGTTATAACTATAAGTAAATTGTGAATAAATTGTGTATATATACATACAAAATTAGACTTTGACTCAAGGTTGACTAGGTGATTTCATGGTTGGCGAGGTTGTTGGAGGCAATGAAGTGGATGCTTGTGTTGAATTCGGAGTTACTATGAAAACATTATTATTTGATTCTAAATATTGAGAGTGCTTGTGCCCAATGTCATATTGATATTTGATTACATCCATGTTAAGAAGTGGAGGCCTATGAACCCTGTTTACTTACTCCAAAAGCCTTGCATGTTCAACTTTGGTAGTCTTAAAGTTAGATATAAATATGTCAAATTTAGTCACTTTATTTTTATAAAAATTTATCTATGCCTATGTCTTCTATGGTCTTCCCTTGTATTTCTTATTTGAAATTATCTGAAGCTAGATGATCAAAATTGGCCCTATGAATGAGTCTTCCTAGTGAATCCTTGGCTTGAGAAAGCTTCAACTCATCCAAAATTTGCTAGGAGTAAGTCTCTTGTTCTGAATATTTAAGCATTACTACCTCAGCCATATCAATCCATTCCCTACCTCTTATGTTATGATGGACACCAAATGAGGGCATTGGTAACCTCCAATGGTGCCATCAAGTTTAAATGTGTATATGACTTTATGGTTATAAAAAGAGTAAGGAATTTGAGTTTATTCTAATTTATCTTCAAATAATTCAAAATTTTGGTGTTCTCTACTATGTGGGATAATTTTTACCAAATTACACTTATGGCCTCAATGGTATTATATAATCTAGATACTGCACTTTGGATGTCCATTTTAATTTGTGTTAGAACATGAATAGTTTCTTTTTATTCTCTCTATTTCTCTAGTTCTTGTTCCATAAATCTTCATGCAATTTATATCCATTTGTATATTTCTACTAGGACATCTTTATGTGTTTCCATATAAGATTTAAAATCCTTTATATATGGGCATTGCCCTAATTTTCTATCTTTCCTCTTTGTCAAAGTGAACTTTTATTCTCTTTCTTCTATAATGACTACTCTACCAATGTCATCTTCCAAATTATTCTTACTCACCCTATGCACACTCCCTATGGATTTCTCAAAAACTATACTCATAGTGGGCAATTTGGTAATCACAAGATTAGGCCTTTCGTAGGCCCCTGACTGCATGTATGTGGCCCACTATGGGAGGACTAGCTAGGTTAGGTCCATGGATTGAGTGTTCAAGGCTATAGTATCACCCATTATAACACCTCATATGTCCTTTATATTTTCTTCCAGGAGGGGATTAGGGAGTGAAGGCCATATGATCATAGACCAGTCCACTCCACCATATTGTGGTAGTGGATGGACTGTGTATACTGGCCTTTTCTTCTTCTCAACCTTCTAAGTGGTTATCACAGTTATCTCTTGAGAAAGATGGGAGAGGGAACTGGAAAACTTCACTATGTATCTACAACATGTAATTTGGGATTGACTAATTCTCCCCTTACTTTCTTCTTGTCCTTCTTAGTTTTTGTCACGGGTGGAACAATAGTGGAAGGGACTACAATAGGAATAGTAGGAGTGGATGTGGGAGAAGAAATTTTAGGAATAATAATTGAGGAAGTATAGGATACAAGGGTAGAGGAGGGATCCTCTGCCTTTAGTACTAATAGAGTTAGCTAAACAATATGTTGAATGGGATCAACCTCTACCTTGGGAACCAAGAGAGGAGGGGGGATAGGAGGGGTGAATGTAGTAGGAAAAAATGAACTAACTATAAAAAGAGGTACATAGGAAACAATAAGGGTAATGGAAATATGAGAGGTTGTGAGCTCACCTAATGTTTTTTGATGCAATGGTGCCTTTCATTTTGAGTTTTAAAGGCTCAAGACTTTTTCTCTTTATAATTATACATCCTCATTAGAAATATCCTCTCTAACTACCTCCTATGTAGCTAGCTCTATCGATGGTCCCTCCATGGATGGGCTTTATGGAAGGGAATGATGTTTTGGATTCCTTGTATAACATAGGGTTATCTTAGAAGATATAGAAGGAGATAATTGTGTGGTTGAGGTAACCACAATAGGAACCTCTTGTGGTGATGAAACATCACCTTGGTTAGGGCCCTCATAATCTAAGGAATCTAGGTAGATGGACTCATCTTACTTTCACCCAAGTGAGGTATCTATCACACATGGTTCCTTCTTCACTTCCTTAATTACTAAAAGGGGTGTCTAAGAATATTCACCTTGTTTCCTTACTAGCTGAGCAAGTCTGCTAGTCCAAAATTTAAATGCATCCCATCCTTTAACTTGTGGGAGTCTAGTTCATACCTCCTTTATAGGAAGGGAAGCTTCTCATTAAATAATCTTTAAAAGGTCTTCTTTCAACTGAACTGATATTTCCCTTTCCAAAACTTGATCATCATTCTAAGAATTAAGGAATAAAAATTCATGATCATAGGGCTCATGTTGATAATTGATGCCCAGTCCTTTGATATAGTTTTTAATCTATCCATGGGGATCCCAATCCCTATACGGTATTGAAGCCAAGGAGTAGTACTCTTTGTATTTCTTAGCCTCATAGAAGTGCTTCTAATTGGTGTAGAACATTATTCCAATCATTAAGTGAGAGAAAGTAAGGTAGGTTTTCTTCTTCTTTTGCATATTATCATCAATGCCCCACCGTACCTGGTAGGATATTTCTTGTTCTATCAACTTATCAAGGACATACTTGGGGAGCCACAAGGTGTAACCTTATGGCTAGTTACCATGATGACTATATACTTAAGGTATATTTATTAGTCTCCATTGATCAATAGTGTGTCTATGATAATCTTTGATATCCTAGGCAAGAGGGATTCATAGATAACCCTCCATTCCCTATAAGTAAATGTCCTTGACAATGCACATAATATTGTGAGTGTATGCATATATACATGAAAGAATAAGAGTCACATATTCTATTATTTATATAGTTTAGAGGGGAATTCTAGAGTTATCCATTATAGATGTAAACTATCCCCATGACTACATCAAATAAGTAATACATCATGTAAAAATGACCTCCTAAAGGCCTCTTATCATTGTGAAAAATATGCTCTTGTAACCTTTATTCAATAACCTCTCCTATAACAAAGGTTAATTATGATGGCCTTATAAAATCAAGTAATGGAACCCACTCTAGGTGGAGTAATTCAATGCTTAGATAGCCATATATTTTATTCAATAGGGCCATTACAATCCAGATTCCCATTTTATATTTTTTTATAGGTGTGGGATTCTTGTCTTTCAAGTCAATTGTCTCACCAAGGAACATCTAACTACTAAGTGCCTTCTTGATATACTTTTATTTCTTCCATTCCACTACTCTATATAGATCATAGGTGGCATATAGAACAAGAAGAGAGAGGTACCTTTGAAATGCATCACCATAAATACATGTTGCGACTATCTTATGTTCAAGGTGATGAAGGTACTCTCCTCCAGATATCTTCCTTATAAAGAACAAATCTTGTAGGAGGTTGATATAGGGCATGACTTTTGTCTTTACAAATTTGAAGTGTAGCCATTGCCTCTTGAGTGGGTGTAGTTCTATGGCCAATTAGCACTATGCTAGAGTCAGGTTATCTTCATGTGTGTGCATGTCAACCTAGTGAATGGCATCCCACAATTTTGAGTAGTTATTATAGTCATTGTTGAATATAACATTTTCAAAGAGTGTATCTATGTAATAAATAAAATATTTGATGGAGAACCTTCAAGGAGGGAAAGTTACCTAGAATGCCTTGGATGAGGATGCCATTGTTTTTAAGTTAAGATGATACTGGTCTGGTTTATAATTCAATTACTCAATTTTATTAAGTATGTTGTTAAGACAAAAGCAATAGCGACTAGGGATCTATCATAGGAGAGTAAGTGAATTCATAAGTTAACTCGAGATTGAATGGGCATATCATCATTCAAACTACTTTGATATAGCTTTGGCATCGATTTCTAGTTCATACACCATTAATGTCTAATGTCTATAACTTTAATTTTTTTGTTTAATTCAAACTTTACCACTCCATTTGATGGGTATGCCATGTAGGAGTGTTGACATTTAGTATGAGTGCCACATCATTACCCTTTTCCAAGTGTCATTCCATCACTTCTTTGGCTTTAGTTTACCAAGTAGTTAATATTTTAGTCGTCATAAGTCAATAGTCAAGGTATAATACTATATGTGAAGTACATGAGTATCCTGACTAAAAGTTCTAAACACTTTTGTCAAAGACCTAACTGAGTCAGAGAAAAACCCCAAGTAATTTTGCTAAAGACCTAATTTTTAGAATTCTTCTACTAAACAAAACTAACAAAGACCTAAATATGTCAAAGGAATCTACTGATAAAAAGTATCAAATAAATATTTCCAAAGACTTAGATAAACCAAAGTTTAAAATTAGAGACCTGGCTCCTAAAGAATAGTGGCTAAAGAGTAAGTTTTAAATAGTTATAATACCTGGTGAATACAGATTCAAGATCTCAGACCATAAAATCCTAAATAATTTGTTCTAAACAAATTCTTTGAAGTAAAATTTTGAAGAATAAATTCCTATAGGGTATGTGAAATATGGAGTGTTGAAGACCTGAACTATGTTTTAGGGGTTCATCAAGAAAAATCACCAAAGAGAATCACCTAAAAAAATTGTCAAAGATCAAAACATGTCAAATGAGTTTGGTTTATGAAATTTCCAACCAAAATTGCTAAAGACCTAAATTCTAACCAAAATTGCCGAAGACCTAAGTTTTGGCTGAAATGGCCAAAGAAGATGAACTAAAACCTACATATGTATAACTTATGAAAATCATTAGTAGGTTAGTCCTAAAAGACAAAAATGTATGTTCAATTATTTTCTAAATAATAGATTTAGCACAATACGCAAGGCTTTTCCTTTTAAAGGACTTTTGAAATAGGGCTAGAGGTCAATTATGAAAGATAGTGGGTCCTTATTATGATTAGAAAAGAATGGGGGTATGTTAGGTACAAGACACTCTAAGTGAGGGAACTACCTAGGCTTGATTTCCATCTTCAAAATATTAGATACGTAGGAAATAGTCAACCACCACCGTGGTAATTGGGGTTAGTGTAGCCCATTAAAGTCTTTTATTTTGTATTTTTAGGTCTTTTAGCTATTACAATCCATGTTAAGGTTTCAAATTTAAATAAGTTATTTTCAAGTGATTCACATGCATCCAAGGGTCATTTTTCCACACATATGTGTATTTAATCAATCATAGATGATCATGCCTAGATTTTTGTATTTTTAGTAGATGATAGAATCAACTAGTAGAGGAAAATAGTGCTAATATATCTTGTGCCCTTTTAGACAATCCTAACTCTCATCAGTTATAGTCTCAATTTATATGGCACTAGTAAAATCAATCTAAGTTTATTAGTTTAAACCATCATTTAGTTTCAAATAAATAGTAAAAAACTAATTCTTTTATTTTGTTCATAGTTATTAATATTTAATTCAATCTTGATTTATCAACTTTGGTAATTTAATTTCATTCTGCTTGTCACAAGTTATTTTATGAATTTTTATTTATTTCAAATAAATTTATATTAATTATGGTTAATTTACCTATTAATTATGGTTAATTCACCTATTGATTATGGTTAATGTACCTATTAATTCCAAATTATGATAAAATAGATAACACATATGTTCCTTTATTTCAATTTGTATTTACTCTAGATTCACATGTCCCTTTTGTCCAATTTTTTTTTTACTTTATATCATTGTATGTATTTATGCAAGCCAATGGGTTACTAATTTAAATTCTATTTTTTATAAATATACAAGTGTTTTAACTCATTTATAATACACATTAAATAAGCACATAATATCTATCATTCATTCCTAGATAATTTATTGATCATTCATATGCATTCAAGAGTATAAAAACCAATCATTATAACATTATCATTGTCTAAAGTGTTGGAAATATTGTCATTGATGTCAAAGGTCTAGCATTATCGATGATAAAGGCCCCATTGCATTTAATGGTGTATTTAATATTCATATCTTGGCTAATATGTGTTAATATTTATTTAATATTAATGAATATATTTTTGGTTACATATAAGTCAAAAGAGGGCCCATGGAGAAGTCAGAGTGATAGGGTAAATACAAAAGAAGAATGGGATGCATTTTCCCATGAAGAGTCATCTTGAGGAATTCTAAGAGTCACCAAGTGAAGACAAAAGAGGAAGGGCACAATTTCTCATGAAGAGACACTTTGAGGAATATAAAAAGTCACCAAGATAAAGACAAAAGAGGAAAGGACACATTTGCTTATAAAGTGTCACCATATGACTTTTCAAATGCAAGGATAGGAAGTTTCATGAACATTTTATACCATTATCCATGAGAATTGAAGGATCACAAAGGGTGAATGCCAAAGGTCATTTGGAAAGCTATAAATAAAGGCTTGAGAAGCCATTTTTAACATGCAAGAGAGAGTGCATGGTTTGTACTTGTTTTCAAAGAGAGAAAAGTAGGAGATATTGTAGAGTTATATCACTTTTTGAGAAAGCAACATTGATAGATAGTTGTGTTTTATACACAAGAAGGGTTGGTTCTCTTGTGGGTTGGTGTTCACGAATCTTTTCAAGGGGTTGGTGCTCACCAATAGTTGTTGTGTTAGTGCTCAGAAAATGGGTTGGTGATCCTGCAAGTTGGTGTTTACAAACTTTGTAATTTGAGTTGGTGCTCATTCATATACTTAAGATTGTTCTTTATAGTTTTTCCCACTTTGGGTTTCCATGTAAAAATCTAGTGTCTCTCTCTATCTCTCTTGTGTGGTGCATATTATTGTTTCAATTTTATTGCATATCTTGAATGTGTGGTTACGTGGTTAAAAAAAATGAATTTGATTACGAAATAAGATATATAATATATTGATCCACCCCCACTCTCAGTATATTTCATGCTTAACAATTGGTATCAGAGTAGGTTCCTTTGAAAAAGTTTTACTGCTTGAAGGTAGATTGGGAAAGCATGATGGTTGGATCACATGAAGGTTTTTCTACAACTAAGGGATCTTTATTTGATGGGACAAATTATTTTTTTTGGAGCATAAGGATGAAGACTTATTTGATGGCCCTTAGATTTGACATATGCCAAGCAGTGGTAGAGGAATATGAAGAGCCATAGACACTTGTAAATACTCTAGTAGAAAAGAAGGCAAGTGAAAATAATGCTAAAGCTTTAAATGCTATTTTATGTGGTTTATGTGAATCAAAATTTGTTAAAGTTATGTAATATAAATATTCTCATGAAACTTGGGTAAAACTTGAGAATATTTACAAAGGTGATGGAAAGGTTCAACAATCCAAGCTTTAAACTTTTAGAAGACAGTTTGAGAGTTTGAAGATGGAAAAAGAAGAAAATATAGCAAGTTATCTTTTGTGGGTTGATCAAATAGTTAATCAGATTCAAGGTCTTGGAGAAAAGTTAGAAGAATCAATTATGGTTCAATTTTTTTTGATATCTCTACCATTGAGATATGATGTAAAAGTTTCATCAATTGAAGAGATGAATAATTTAGCCAAGCTAAAGATAGATGAGCTATATGGTATTCTTACGGAATATGAGATGTAGACCAAACAAGAGAAACCCTCAAAGAGAGAAGTTGTTTATAAGACATCAAAGAAAGATAAAGTTAATATTTAAGAATCAAATGATAGTTATAATGATGATGAAGATGACCATAGAGCTCTATTCATTTGCAAGTCCAAAAAGGGCACAGGTAAATATCAAGAAAAATTACCTTTCAAATGTTTTAATTATGAAAAGATTGGAGATTTTGTAGCTAAGTTCCTAGATAAGGGTAATGGTGACAATAAATAAGGAAAGTCTATATACAAGAATAATTTCAAAGGAAAATTCAAGAAGGGATTCGAGAAGAAGAGTTTGTATTCTAAAGATCCTAGCTTATCTGAAGATAGTGAGTCATTGATTCAGAAGAAGAAGAGATTTTATTCATGGCCATACATAAAGATGCCTCTGCAAGCAAAATTATAGATGATCAAGAAGAAGAATAGGATGAATCCAAAGTGAATATGGAAGGAGAAATAATTTGTGCCTTAGAAGAGTTAAAATCTATTAAAAATAAGAATCGAATATTAAAGCTCCAGATTGAAAAAAATGAAAATGAGTCAAAGGAAATAATTGAAGATCTACAAGCACACTTTGAAGAAGCCAAGAAGAATTAAGAAGATATACCAACATAATTGAAAATAGTAAGTAAATAATGTGAAAGGTATATTATTGAAATTAATTTTTTAAAAGTAGATCTTGAGAAAATAAATAAAGCAATCAATGATAGAGTAGCCAATGATTCAAAATTTGAGAATAGCACTAATATGTTGAATAAGATATTAGAAAATCAAAGATCAATGTCAAATAAGACAAGTATTAGATTTTAAAAAGAGAAAGGGGAGGCCACTACTTTCAAAGACAAGAAAAAAGGAAAGACCTATGCTAAAGCTCTTACAAAAGAAGAAATAAAAAGGGAAGAAGTTAAGAATACAAAGGACATCTCAAATAAAGAAGGCTAGAGGGAACAGAGCTACAAAATGCAATCAGATCAGAGATACACAAATAGGTCCTATTTTTATGGTTACTATTTTTATTTTAATGGATATGGTCATAAGAAAATAGAATGTCAAAAAAGGGCTAACAATTTCAGAAATAAGGAGAAGGAAAGTCATGTAGAGTCAAGCAAAAGCCACAACTCTTTTGATCCTCTATCATGCTTTAATGAATAGGCCATAATGTGTTAAAATTACAACAACTTTGGACACATAGCCTAGTAATATAGAAGTGTGTTTGAGTTAGTCAAGAAAGACTAGATTTTCAAGGCTCCGTTCATCAAGAAGAGAGTTTAGATAGATTCATGGTAGAAGAAATGACTTGAAAAATCTATGTTGGTGCAGACAAATTTGCATGTAAGAAATGAAGAAGAGCCATGGTTCAATGATAGTGGATGTTCAAGGAACATGACATGAGACAATATAAAGTTCATAACCTTGAAGAAGATCAATGGTGGCATAATGAAATTCAAAGACAATACTACTACCAAAATTGTTGCAAAAGGTACACTAAGTTTGGATAATGGTAGAACTAAAACTAAAAATGTTTTATATGTAGAAGGTCTTAAACATAATATTTGGAGTGTAAGTAAAATTTTTGATTAGGACACATGCTAATTTTTTATGCAAAAGGTTATGAAATTAGAATAAAAGATTAAAATGTGTTGGTTGCAGATGCTCAGAGAACATGCAATAATTTGTATATGTTATCAGACATCAAAGGTCAAAGATGTTGTTTGAATCAGATTGAATAAAGTTGGCTATGGCATAGGAGAATGGGGCACATAAATTTTAACAAACTTGTCAACATCAACAAGAAGCAAGCAATCAAAAATCTTCCAAAGATTACAAATCCATCTGACATGCTTTGTGAACCTTGTCAGCATGGGAAGCAGGCCAGAAGGTGGTTCAAAATAAAAGAGTACTCGACCACTCAAATGTTAAAGCTTGTTCACACTGATCTATGTGGATGTATAAGAACTCAAAATACTCAAGGTGAGAAATATTTCATGTTTCTTATTAATAATTTTTCATGTATGACTTGGGTAATGTTTTTAAAGAAAAAATCAGAAGCTTTCAAACATACCAAAGCATTCAAAGCATTAGTTGAGAATGAAACTAGTTTGAAGATTAAGTGTCTAAGATCAGATTGAGGAGGAGAATTCATGTCAGATCAGTTTATTAAGTTTTATGAAGACCATGGAATAAAGAGACATTATTTAGTAGCTAGAACTCCATAGCAAAATGGAGTAGTTGAGTGGAGAAATAAAATAGTTTAGGAGATGGTGAGGACAATGCTAAATGAATCCAAGATACCAGATAAATATTGGAGAGAGGTAGTTTCTACAATAGTGCATATTCAGAATAGAGCATTATTGAGAGTCAATAGTGACAAGACTCTTTATGAGCTATGGAAAGATAACCTAGCAATAGTTTATTATTTCAAAGTTTTTGGCAACAGATGCTTCATAAAGAAAATCAATGAAAAACATGGTAAGTTTGAATCCAGAGTAAATTAAAGTATATTTCTTGGTTATTCTTGAAAAAGAAAAGCTTATAAATGTTATAACAAAAGAACCAAAAATATTATTGAAACTGCAAGTGTTAGAATAAAAGAAGATGGAACACAAAGAATTAATGATCCAGTAAACATTCTTGAAATCATTGAAGATGAATATTTTGAAGAATCAAATGAAGATAAAAAGAAGGAGAAAAAATACACCAAAAACCCATCCAAATATGTTTAGAGAAATCATAATGAAAGTGACATCATCAGGGACATAAATGAAGGAATTTGCACTAAAAGAATGATGGTAATTGAATTTGAGCAAGTTAATTTCTCTTTGTTATCCAAAATTTAGCCTAGAACTTTTTATGAAGCTAAACATGATAAGCATCAAGTTAATGCAATGGATGAAGAATTAAATTAGATAAAAAAGAATGATACTTGGGAATTAGTGCCTAGACCAAAAGATCAAAATATGATAGGAACAAAATGGCTTTAGAGAAATAAGTTGAATGGAAATGGAGAAGTGACCAGGAATAAAGAAAGATTAGTATGCAAAGGATATACTCAGATTGAGAGAATATATTTTGAAGAAACTTTTGCACCAGTGGTAAGGCTAGAGGCTATTAAAATGTTTCTTGCATAGCAGTGTTTAAAATTTTCAAAGTGTTTCAGATGGATGTCAAATCTATGTTCCTAAATGAGAATCTAGAAGAAGAGGTCTACATTGAGTAGCCTAAGGTATTTATTCTCTCAAATATTAGTATCCATGTATGCAAATTGAAGAAAGCACTATATGGATTGAAACAAGCTCCCAGAGCGTGGTATGTAAGACTTGATAAGTACCTATAGGATCAAGGTTTCAAGAGAGGATTTGTTGATAGTAATCTATACATCAAAACAAAAGGTGAGAACCAATTGATTTTTGTGGTATATGTTGATGACATCATTTTTAGAGGAAATATTGAAAAAATGACAAAAGAATTTTTTGATAATATGCCAAAAGAATTTGAGATGTCTATGCTTAGAGAATTGTCATTTTTCTTAGGATTACAAATATTTTAGTTAGATAAAAGAATTTTCATATCTCAAAGTAAATATGCCAAGGAAATTTTTAAGAAATTTGGTTTTGAGGATTGTGCACCAGCTAGCACACCAATGTGTATAGGAAATAAGGTGAGCAAGGATGAAGATCCACCTATTATAGAACAATATTTGTATAGATCTATGATTGGTAGTCTTTTATATTTGACAGCACTAAGGCCAGACATCATGCATGTAGTAGGTATGGTTGCAAGATATCAGTTAGATCCAAAATATAGTCATGTTCAATTGGTGAAAAGAATATTCAGATATATCAAGGGGACATTGGATTATAGATTGTGGTATCCCACAGGTAGAGATTTCACTTTGGTTGCTTATACAGATTTAGATTGGGTAGGTTGATTGGATGATAGAAAAATTACAAGTGGAGGAGCTTTCTTCCTTGGTGATAGCTTAGTATCATGGTTAAGCAAAAAAAAATTTAGTATCACTTTCTACAGCTGAAGCAGAATATATTGTAGAAATATCTCAAGTGCTTTAGATGAAACAAACTTTGGAAGATATCGAGGTAAAATATGATGAACCTATTTCTATTTTTTGTGACAACACAAGTGCTATTAATATTTTGAAGAATCCAGTGATGCATTCAAGAACAAAACATATTCCCATTAGATATCATTTTTTGAAAGAGTAGGTTGCAAATCAACAAGTTAAGATGGAATATATTAGTACTATAGAGTAGATTTTATATATTTTCACAAAATCACTGCCAAAAGACACATTTGAGTATTTACAAGAGAATTTGTGAGTAATTTCTTTTACTTCCTTACATTGAGGTTCAGTAACAGTTGAGGGGGAGTTAAGTGTTAACTCTAGGTAGGCCCTTTTCCATTGATGTCAAAGGGGGAGAAGAATAGGTATAGGTGCAAAAACAAGTACAAGGAATAGATATAGGTTACTACAATAAGGGGGTGTTACTATATGTTTTTTTTAGATGGTAGTATATGCAAGTTTCAAGATTTGGCAGTTTCAGTTTGAGGTTACCATCAATGATAAAGGGGGAGATTGTTGGAAATATTATCATTGATTTCAAAGGTCTAAAATTATTAGTGATAAAATCCCCATTGCATTTAATGGTGTTTTTAATATTCATATCTTGGTTAATGTGTGTTAATATTTATTTAATATTAATGAATATATTTTTGGTTACATATAAGTCAAAAGAGGGCCCATGGAGAAGTCAAAGAGTCATGGGCTAAAGACAAAAGAGGAATGGGATGAATTTTCTCATGAAGAGTCATATTGAGGAATTCTAAGAGTCACCATGTGAAGACAAAAGAGGAAGGGCACAATTTCTCATGAAGGCACACTTTGAGGAATATGAAAAGTTACCAAGATAAAGACAAAAGAGGAAAGGACACATTTTCTTATGAAGGGTCACCATATGAATTTTCAAATTCAAGGATATGAAGGTTCACAAAGGGTGAATGCTAAAGGTCATTTGGAAAGCTATAAATAAAGGCTTAAGAAGCCACTTGTAACATGCAAGAGAGAGTGCATGGTTTGTATTTGTTTTCAAAGAGAGAAAAGTAGGAGATATTATAGATTTTTATCATTTATTGAGTAAACAACATTGAGATATAGTTGTGTTTTATACATAAGAGGGGTTGGTTCTCGGCAAAGGGGTTGGTGCTCCTACAAGTTGGTGCTTGTGAACTTTGTAATTTGATTTGGTGCTCATTCATATAATTAAGATTGTTCTCCATGGTATTTCCCAATTTGGGTTTCCATGTAAAAATTTGGTCTCTCTCTCTCTCTCTCTCTCTCTCTCTCTCTCTCTCTCTCTCTCTCTCTCTCTCTCTCTCTCTCTCTCTCTCTCTCTCTCTCTCTCTCTCTCTCTCTCTCTTGTGGCGTTTATTAGTGTTTCAATTTTATTGCATATCTTGAATGTGTGGTTAAGTGGTTAAAGAAAATGAATTTGATTAAGAAATAAGATATATAATATACTGATTCACCCCCCCCCTCTCATTATATTTCATGCTTAACATAAAGATATCATTTCATGTGTAACATTTTTTTATCATGACTCAAGTTTTATTCATTTATGAATTTATTTTTAGTTACGCAATTAACCATTTTTTTGAAATTGTTTACATTGGTGTTTCCTCCTTTTAAGGCCTACAAATTAAAAGGTGTATGATCTATGATAAGCATGACCACATTTCTCTAAGTTCATGTTTTGTTTAGGTTATTTTCACATACAAAAAACACAATTAGAGTTTCTCTTGGGGAAGTAATAATTGTTTTTCATGTATGCATAGATCACAACACAAAAAATAACGGAAGGAAAAATAAAATTAGAACATGAAAAAACATAGTCATCAATTTATTTTGTAGTCTTCTTGACATATATATGAATAATTACCAATTATCTTAGAGACTACATAAAGCATTCCTAATGTTTTTGGTAATTTTCTATGTCATCCCTAGTAGTTTGTACATCTTACCTTGATCCAATCCAAACCAATAGGTGTTGTTAACACTAATAGATGCACATTTTCAAGTCTAATCTCATTAAGGAGTGGTCCATTCAAGATATCTACTGATATTTTCTTGCTATTAATTGATTTGGAAATTTTAGTTAAGCATTTTATTTTCATTCTACATGTATTTTGTCATTTTATTAAGTTTATTTCTTTTTATTTGCACTTAGTTATAATCCATTTTTCTATATTACACATAAAATATTTTCATATTTATTTTGTAATTCATTAAAATTATTTATTGTGGTATTATGAAAGATTAAATTATCTAATTTATATAATATAAAAAAATATAATTATAAAAAAATATTTTGTTATACTCACCAATAACTAACAACGTTAGAGACAATTACACATATAATTACAATTATATACACACATGTTTATATCCAAAACCTACTTAATAAAATTGTAAAAATAAAATTAAAAAATGGCTATATAATTTATTTTAAATTTAAAATGTCACAAAATACATATTCTATATGATCATCCATACAAACCTTACCATCCCAATATTTATATATTGTGCACTTAAGATTTACGAGTAAGTTTTAAATGTATTATCAAACTTATTATGAGTGTTATCTATTGTATTCAATCTCTTATTAATTTTCTCTATGGGGAATGGAGTGCTGATAAAAGGAATTAAGTTGAGCTTTATTTTATGCATAAATAGGGGTAAGGGTTCCCCACCCTTTTATTAAAAAATAAGGGAAAATACATATTGAAACATTACACTAGATTTGAATACTCTTAGGACATGAAAATGACCAACAAGAGCCAATTATAGGGAAAACAATTTTATACCACAAGCTCAATGAGTTTCCCTTTATTACATAGGAAGATAAAAATTTGTAACCCTGACCCAATGTTAAAATAGAGACAAATAAAAAAATAAACCCTAACCAGGAATAGGTAACCATCTCAAATAGCAAAAAAACACCCAATTAACCATATGATGGCCATCACCAATTATAATTCAAAAATTACAACTTACACCTCTTTTTAATCAATTCCACAACTAGAAGACGAGGAACCTCCACCCCCAAATATCAAACTAACATTATTATCTCCACCCAAAAAATTAACTTCCTCATCATTTTATCCACCAATTACGCTATCTTTTTCTCCATTAAATGGTGAGATGAAAAAAAAATTGACTATAGAAGCTAAGTTAGATTTGAAAATGGACTCCAATGTTCCAAACATACTCTTCCTTATAACTATCACCCTTTTTATATGCACCATGACTTCAACCAATTCAAAAAACTATTTTTCCAAATCCCAAAAAGATGAAATGGACACAAGCCCCCAGACCTATTGGCTTAAATAAGAAGATCATTTAGGACTACAACACCCAATGAATCCATGGCCTTTCTTAAACCACTATGGTTATCTAATTTATTGAAGGTATTAGAAACAAGAAAAATATCAATCTTGTTAGGGAACAGAGAAAGAAGATTTCTAAAAAACATAGAGGACATATTTGAATTCACCCTTGAACACATCTCATTTTCAATATTATAAACACTAAGGACATATTTAATGGCTTGAAATACCTCCCTAGTTTGGAATGAATAAAATAGTCTTCAACAACTCTACATATACAATTGGTCTGAATACCATCTATATGTGAATCCCATATAAAAATAACCATGGAAAAAATGTAGAAGGCCATATGTTTATGAGGTATAAATCATAACTAAGAAAACATGAAGATAAGAGAGCCCTCCACAAACTGCCTAAGACAGGATCATGTGATGAAGAGAATGTGGGAGAACACTTAAATCCTTCCCAAACCCATACCTCTATGTTAGAATCCAAGCATAAGAAATTTAATGTGAGTGATAAACACAATATAAACATTGCAATCACACTACCACTCACCTCATCATTTACACAATAGACCTTCTCCAACATTTGAAGGAGATACAAATCCCAATACTACTCACCATTCCCAATCTATTAATAAGCATGATATTGTATCCAAAAAAATTAAAAAATACTATACATCCATTGCATTAATTATGAATGACATCAAGAATCTTGGGTTGGGGCCTAATTTATTGGTCTTTATCCCAAAAATATTCTAACCTAGGAAAACCAATGAGGACATTATCCACCTTTAATTTATATTATTGATCAATGCTTTCATTACAAAGGAATTATTTCAATTTATTTGCTTCTTTGAAGAAATGCAAGAACTTCTAAGATTAAATATTCCATCACTTCCCATATTTTGTAAATAACATTTTCTAATCTCCAATTTCTTACACCCTAGTTCTAAATCACATTACTGATTACTACAGAATCCCATTCAATAATAAGTTTTTGATAACACATTCAACATACAAAAGGATTCCTAAGACTAAGGCCTAATATTTCACATCATTTATTTATCTTGTCATGTAATTTAACCAAAACAAACCAAATTAGGGGCCCTACATAGTCTCTAATGACACAATAGCTCTTGATTCCCCTGTATTTCCATGTGAAGACCCATCAAAATTGAGAATAAAAAATCCTATTATGGGGGGAAGGGGGAATGTATCATCCCAAGAGGATTTACTTCTCTAATCAATGTTTTTAACACCCATCAAAACCCTTGGCCCATTAATGGGGGGAGAAAAATAAGTTTTAATTATTCCAAATGATGATGTCATGTGGGGAGACTACTTTCTAATAAGAAATTTCTTAGGTCATTAGAAGCTACAATATTTCCACCTAAATTTTATCAATAATAGAAAGAGGATTCCACACCATTAAATTTTTAGGAATTCCTCTCTTTTCAAATATTCCAAATCAAAATATCTATACTTTTACCCATATTCGATAAAAAATCCTCATGATTTGGAAAGACCATAGCAAAAAAAAATGTAGGGGGGATTTAGGGGTTGCCCAATCCCACCCCAAATTTTGCCTCAGTTAGTTCTAGAAAAAACTTGCAAAAGAGTATCCAAGAATTATATGATCAACATCTTCTATATATTTTCACATGACACATTGAGAAAACCAAAATATCCAACTTTATGGAGTTTGTCTTATGTTAAAATTTGGACTTTGATAGGTATCCAAGTAAATGCTATAAATTTATGGATACCTGGCTTATTATATCATTAGATGACTATTAAAGGTATTTTAAATGGTGCTAGGAAAGATAAAATGTAGCCCATGTTGACCTCATAATTGACTAATTTCCCTTATCCACCACATCTAATCTCTATTCACACTCAATTTGATACTTCAAAGTTTTAGAATTGCTGATTTTTTTCTACCTGCTATGGGGGAATGTTCACATAGATAAAATATTTCTAATGCCAAAAATAGAAGCCTTGGACTAGTTGAACATTCAAATAGTCCTTTACCTTAAGCCCCCACATAATAAACAATATTTATTTTATTTCCATAAGGTCTTCATTCTCATCAAATGGGGAGTCACAAATCCTCCTAAAAGTTGGCATCTCCAACAAACTTGACTTTCCAAGACAAGTGATTCAATTACACAACCTTAAGAAATTACAGAGGTGTGATATTGAAGGTATATTATCCATGCATCATATTTTATCTACCTAAAATGAATAAAATTATTTTTCTCAAAGAAGATGACAAAATTTTAGAATAAAGCTACAAATACATTACCTAGAACAATTTTCCTCAAGAACTCTTTTTAATGGGCAAGGTTTTGAATATTATCACCTCCGTAAGGTTTTGAATCCAAAATGTTTTCCCAACTAATGAGAGGGATCCTCATATTCTCAAATATCCCTTACCAAATAAAATATCTCATGATCATGTTTAGTTTTTCAATTAGATTAGCTAGAGATTTTAGAGAAGACATCATAAATATGGGAAGAACACTTAGCACATACTTAATGAGAGTAAGGCTACCAACTAGATTTTTTCCATTTACCTTTTTGAGAACCCAATTGAGACTCAAAATAATCAATAATATTTTTAACAATGAGAATCCTTACCTACCCCTTTAAAAAGAGGAACTCTAAAATATTTCCCTAGAAGAGAACATATTTTGAATCCAAGAGCTTCAATAATTCTGATATGATTTGAATGGGTTAAGTTAAAGGAAAAAAACTCAAGTTTAGTGTTATTTATCAATTGTCTAGAGGCCAAGGAGTAGGTATTTAGTAAATTTTAGAAAGCTAAGGCTTCTCTTCTTCTAGCTACTCCAAAGAGGAGTGTCACTAGAAAATTATTGGTGAGTAAAAATATCTAACCTTTTTTTTCTTAATCCCTTAAATCCTAAGGGAAGATGAAGTTAGTACTATTGACCTTCCTAAATCCTTAGTAATTAGGATAAAAAATGAGATATATTGGTCCACTTATCTCAATCCACCTGAATCCTTAAAAAACCCTAGACATCCATTTATTATGATATAAAATCTTGGACCTAAGCTGTAGTTGAAAATCCATGTGCACCATTCTTATGAAATTCCAAAATCCTCCAAAATTTTCAAAAGAAATCAATAATTGAATTTTTCATATGCTTTAACATCTAACTTGATGAGCATCCCCTTCTTCCTTGAAAGTTTCAAAGAGTGAATTAATTCATGAGTGATTACAATTCAATCCAAAATCACCTCATTTGGAATAAATCCCACTTATTTTGGCAAAATTAGATTAGGAAGAAATTTATCAAGACTCAAGACTTTAGGGATGATTTTATAAATTTTATTGCATAAATATATTGACCTAAAATCCAAAAAGGAAGAGGGATACTCCAATTTCGATGTAAATAAAATAAAGGTGGATATGAACTCCTTGAGGAACTATTTTGCCTATTTGGACTCTTAAACTAACAAAAAGATATATGTTTCACACTACATCCCAACAGTCCTAAAACAAGGAAGCTAAGAAACCATATGGTCTAGGTGTCTTATCCCTTATCATTAGGAATAAAACACCTCAAATTCATTCCACTAGAAATGGGGACATTAACTGTGCATTTTGATGTTTCAAAATTAAGCTTGGGATGACCTCTTATATAACCCTTTTTAAAAATATATATTAACACAAAGAGTAGCCTAATCAAACAGTGGAGTAAGCTACACTTTAAAAAAAGGATAATTAAATCATTTATATTCTACATATTTTATGATAATAAATATTGTATCTAAGTATGTTCCAAATATAAAAAGTACAACGTTCAATATTCTAATAATAACAATATGAAGGAGAAATTATGTGCAAGCAAATATAAGTAATTTAGGTGTAGATATATGATATGCAAAGATTTTGATCCAACCATCAGATTTTTAAAATTAGCTTTCAGCCAACATGGACACTATTATCACCTTGGGAACACTTGCATTAATGATATCATTTGTGCTTCAATGCATCTATCGTATATAGAATATTGAATGTTGACTAAAACTTCCATCTAGATATTTTTAGGTTTTATTTCACCTTTTGGATTATGTCTTTAGATCATGCACACATCCTCTTGATATCAAAATATAGATCATAACCTAGTTATTCACCTTAGGCTAGGTTACACTTACAAAAATGGGTTAGTGGTCTCATGAAGTTGAGCTGACTTAAAGGACCCCTATGTTAATAATAATTTCTTACATAGTTAGTACTCTAAAGAGGGCATCAAACATAAGTAGTTTTCCCATATGTGTTGGCTTGTGTGTGCAAACAGCTGAAATATACTATATGAAAATGCATGAAAATTATCTATCTTGTAACTTGACAAATTTGGCCCATGGGCTACCCTTTGAATATTTTAGACCTAAAATATGATTGTTCCTATGATTCATATGAAAATAAGAAATAATAGGGCATAATAGCTTAAGTGTACAATTGATTTTTAGTAGTGTAGTATATGATTTAGAGGTTATTGATAGATGAATAATGAGTTGGATTTAACTTTTATTTTTACAATACTTTTTGAAAATAATCATGGAAGGGTTAATGAAACTTATTAGGCTAATTCAAAGCAATCAAAAGATTTGAATTTTTTATTTTTTATAAGGCAAGGACACTTGCATTAGGACAGGGATAGTTGTGTCAACATTATTATCCAATTTTGGATGTTTTTGTTTAGGAATATGTAAGGTTATTGAAGATTTATAACTGATAATGAAAGATATATATCATAATTTAAGTGTATTATGGGCTATAGGTGAGATGGGTCATTAGAATATCAGGGTCAAACTACGAGATAAGTATTTAGACCCATTGGAATGGTGAAGGCAAACTTATCATCTGAAAGTAAGGTATATAACTAAAGGATATATCCTTATGTAATATTTTTAAAGTGTACAAGACTAGTTTAACATATAAATATGTATTCAATCATCTACATTTTCCTCCATTTATTCTAGTAATGCATAAAGATGAAATTACTAGTTTAAAGGAAAGAAAATGTGTATCATGGTGTGTACAACATGGCTCAGTTGTGTGAGCCCTATTTGAATTTTTTGTGTGTATGACCTAAAACAAATATAAATTTATAGGTTTAATTAGTTCATATAATCTTGAAATAAATAATTGAAAATACTTGAAAGAAAATAAAGTAAGTAATGAGTGCACCTATGTATTGATGCAACCATGTTGCCCCTTGATATTTTGCATTGGCAATGATGGTTCCTTGTTGAAGCACTAAAGAGAGGTTTAAAAATTAACCTTTGAGATGTGAAGAGAGTAATTTGAGGGTGATCATGCTCCTAATATAATATGATATTGAGTTGTACCAAGTCCATTAAGGGCTCATAATCTCAATCACATAACTCAAATGTAACATAATCTAACCAAAATCACCCAAGTTAAAGGCTGTAACCTATCAAAATATAATAATATACATATTTACAAGTCCATCAATATCATAGAGTCTTGATCACACAAATAAATGAATCTAACTATTGTAGTAGATAAAGCTCAAAGGGTGCATCTTGGTAGGGTTAGTGTATGAATATTGGTAAAATGTGAATAATGTATCCATAATTTGGTGTATTTGCATGGTATATGCACCTCATAATGTATCTCAAGATGAATTATATATCAAAATTTAACCTTTTCTCTATAAAATTATGTATAATCTATATAATAAATCTAAAAAATCTATCCCAAATTTTATGTCAAATGTATAATTTTTTTCCCTAAGTGTAAATTTGAATCACGTAAACTGGATCAAAATATTTCAATTATGTCAACTATATGTATATGGATACATGTATGTATGATGCCCACACTGATATGGCCCCTTCAAACCCCACCCCCTTAAGTGAGGGGAATGAAAAAATGATAGTCACATTATCTCAAAAAGATAAGATGACTATGTTATACTTGTGTGAATCATATAGTAAAGAAGCATATAGTACTAACATGTCGAAGTGTGTGTGTGTGTGTGTGTGTGTGTGTGTGTGTGTGTGTGTGTGTGTGTGTGTGTGTGTGTGTATGTGTGTGTGTGTGTGTGCGTGTGCGCGCTTGCGTGCGCGCGCACGTGCGTGTGTGTGAAGCTCATGATATGCATAAATATAAAATATATGATATATATCATGGAAATGTCTACAATATAAAAATATGAAATGGAAATCAATCACACACATAAATGAACTCAAAAGTCACAAAAATATGGGCCTAACGAGACTACAAATAAGGGGAATGTTCAAATGTCACACACTCAATATTAGGACATATTAAAATGTCCACACACAAAATAAATAAGTAACACATAAGTCACTATGGCCAATAAGAAAAGAACATGTTCAAATTTTCCAAAAGTAAGGCAAAGAATCAAATAAGAAGTACACTCAAGTAAGACATATGAAGAGATGAAGAAAAATATAAGCAACTAGAATAATCATGTCATACTTGTCACTCCATATGTTAGAAAAAAATGTCATGTATAATAGCATATCCAAGTACACTGTGTAATATAGTAATATTAGTATAGGCATGTGTAAATATTATTATATAAGCTCAAATGGAAATGATCATAAAATAGTCAATCATGATCATATAGAATCCAGTTTACCCTAATGTAGTGTGACACATGGGAATAGGAAAGGTCCAATAACTACATGCTTATGTATAATGGACTAATGTATGTCTATACCACACTCAAGTACTAGTGAAACATATGTGTGTATATAAATGATATGTTATCACTAACATAAAGTAAACAACATATGAAAAACATAGTAAAAATGTGAAATATTATTATTTTTTAATTTTTTTTCTAAATTATTTGAATTTGATTTTATAGTGCTTAAAAATGCACAAGCTATCCAATGAGCTCAAGATGAGGATAAAAATATGTGAGGAGTGGTAAATGAATAATATTTATTGAATGAAATGTATCGTCAAATGTTTAACCCTTTTAGGAAATAAGGATTAACATAAAGAATAACCTAATCAAATAATGGAGTGAGATATTATTTAAAAGTGAGCCATTTAATGAATTTAGATTCTACATATATTATAATAAGAAATATTTAATCTAACCATGTCACAAATATAGAAAATACAACATTAAATACTATAATAACAAGACAAAGGAAGAATTGTACTTAGCTTATACACTAATGCATAGGTAAATATAAGCAAGGTGGGTGTAGAATTAGACTATCTAAAGATTTTGATCTAATCATTAAATTATTTAAAAAAAAAAAAAAATCCAACACAGACACTTGTGTCACACTTGGGACACTTTCATCAATGTTATTTATCATGATTCAATGTATTTATGTTGTACATAATATTTATCATTGACTAAAAATTCCACCTGGATCTTTTTGGGGTTTTTTTTTGCCTTTCAGATTGTGTCTTCATATTTCACACACAAAATCTTGATATAAAAATATGGCTCAAACCCTTATTTTGCACCCTAGGTTAGGTTTCCTTTACAAAAATGGATTAATGGGCTCATGAAGTCAAGATGACCTCAAGGACCCCTCTGTCAATGAGTATTGCCTACATAACCAATACTCTGACATGGGCTTTAGACATTTGTAGTTTTCCCTTATGTGTTGGATTATGTGTGTACAAATTTGAAATACATTATATATAAGTACATGTAAATGATCTAGATTTTAAATTAACAAATATTTCCCATGGGTTGATATTTGAATTTTTCAAACCTATAATATGACCATTTCTACAATTGATATGAAAATAGGAAAGAATAGAGAAAATTAACTTAAGTGTGTAATTGATTTTTAGTAGTGCATTATAAGCCTAAGAGGTGCTTTCTAGATGAATAATGAGTTAGATTTGACTTATATTTATATAACACATTTTTAAAATGTTCTCATAGAAGGGTTTATGAAACTTATCAATCCAACCCATATATAGGAATATTTGTAAATTTGAGTGTTTAAAATGCAATGACACTTGTATTGGGATAGGGATAGTTGCATCAATGTTACTATTGACTATTTTGACCAAAACTTAAAATAAGTCAACCCCATATAGTTAAAAAATTGTATATGGGATTATTAGGGTCCTATAGGGTGTATCTTAGTCCTATCAAGGTTATTTGATGTGTCACTACCTTAGTCTTATTCGCCTTTAGGCCTATGTCATGTTAGGGGTCCTATTTTAAATAATTTATGAGAGTAATATGGTTCCCCTTGGTATAAAAATGTTATATATGTTCTTCAATGTCAGTCTTCTATTAGAAATGTCAGTTTTAAATAAAAATGACAAGAGTAACATCGAAACAAGAAGAAAAGTGGTAGTTTGGGAAGTTTCAATTGGTTGTACACGTTATACAGAAGTGTGGCATGTGTGTCAAAATCCTAAAGTGACACTTAAACTCTTATGGACTAAATTTTATGTTTTATTCTCAAAAATGGCTTAAAACCATTCCACTCCTCCATCATTCTTCTTGGCAAGCAGAATTAGTCAACATGTTTTCTCATATTATGGCCAGTAGGAATTAAACTAGGTGAAATGATCTTGTGGGATGTTATTAAACTTGGTATAATTAATATTAATGGTATGATTTCCAATATTTTTTACCTATAATTTATGAACCAATACTAATAATTTGATTTCTCCTTTCTACATGCTTATCCCCACACCCTACAAGTTTTCTCCTTGTTTGAGATGGTCCATATAAACCATGTAATGAAAGTTTTTATATGAGATGTGTATATCCTTATATCATGGTTCCCATATTTTATTTCATGTGTTGAGGTGAGTTTTTGAGCAAAAAAATCTCAAGTTGCTAGTTGAGAGTACCAATGGAGTTACTGACATGTTTCATCAACTGTAGAAGTTTTCCTTTCTGGTAATGGTTTCAAGAAAAAGTGTATTGATATTTCATGTTACAAAGGGTCATGGATATTAGTTACTTTTTTAATTTATTTTCATTAAATACTAATATTTTGATGAAAAACATAGTCATGTTTCACACAGTCAACTTTTTGCATGACTATCATACACAGTCATATCATAGAGAACCTTACACAACCATGGTAATGTGATGAGACATTTTCAAGATAATTATAAATCTCTTGACATGAGAGAAAAATAATTAATAGATCTAAAATAATTTTATATTGGTTGAGATATCTAATTATCTAATACATATACAATTTTCCTTGTATACTATTGCATGTGCACCTACAGGTGCCCCACATAGGGTTGAACGTGTTGGAATGAAAGTGTTTGGGACTGGTTTGAAGTCTCACTAGGTGAAGAAGATTAATCTAGACTAATAGGAGCTATAAGATTGGTTGTGAAACTATTTCATCATGCATACAATCATATATCATACTTGCATAATTCCACCTATAAATGTGCACCTATAGGTGGTTTAGACAAAGGAGAAAACATTGAAACATTAGATGACTGGGATTGTTTGAACACTCCTTAAGGTTTGAGAACATGGATAATATCATGGTAACCATGGTAGAGCCATAGGATGGAAAATATTTTTGAATTATGACTTTAGGTCAAAAAGGTTGCTTCAAGGCTACATTAACAAAAAAAATTCTAAAATAGGGACCCTATAGTACTTTTGATCCTCTCATAATGGAGCATCTTGAAGTACAAACTGATCTAAATGTTTCCATCATGGAACCCTTGCATAGGTTCAATGATTTGATAATAAATTTTGGTTATTTATACATATAATCAAAGTGTAATTAATCCTCCATTTAGGTATTACCTCATTGTAGAATGATAGTATTCTCTATAATAGGTTGAGTCCAAATGACTTTACAACACTATGAGACCAAATGGAGGCATAACTAGTAGAAAAATTAGCCCATTTGAATGAGGGTAATACTAATATCTCAAAGTAAATTCAAAAAGGTTAAAGTATAGGGTTTTTACCTAGACTACTACCTAAAAATCCCCTTTTTGTCTAAGAATGGTCATCTATATTTAGTTGTAGAATGATAATGTAAATTGAACCCAATAGTTTATATGTTGGTCTAACTCAAGGCATATTATAGGAAATTTAAATAATGAATTGAGCTTGAGGAATTAAATATTTTCTTATGGAAAATACACCATGTTTAATTTTTCAATTCATACCTATAGGCATGTCACTTTATGATGAAAGAAACACAGTACACAGTTTGCCAGTCTTGTCTAGTCAAGTAGAGGTGACTACACCTTGAATTAGAAAAGGAGCATGAGTGTTAGAAATTCTTTAATATACCCTCATATTATGATATAAACTTCATTATATTCTTAGGATAAGTAAATATAGAATGGAAGGCTCTACCATACAATCTACAATCCATGCACCAACCTTGCACACAACTAGTGTTACACAGAGTCTATCTTGGACTTTTGGAATGTTTGAAGGTGTTATAAGTGTAACCCAACCTTTTAATTCAGTAAAAAGGGTCTTTAATACATATTTTATCCCCTAATATTCTAAAAATAATTGAGACAATAAGGGAGATTCCCTCTATTCTATCTCAGATAGAGGGCACTCCAAGAAAGTGCAAAATTATAGGTTGAGTAACTAAAGAGAAAGAAGGTGACTTTGGAGTTTTTGTAACATTCAAAATACATGTAAAATGATGATTTAAATAGTAAAAAACATAGGGGAGTCATCATATTCATAAAAAAATACTCATAGGTGGTGATGAGGAATAAAGTTCAGACTAAGCCTACTAGGCCTTGACTAGGCTTAAAGCCCTAAAAGGGGCTAAACCACTTATAGGGACAAGTGAGAATCCCAATGAATTTTATCATGTTCATGAGAGGATATAATATTATTTATAACCACTTTTTTATTGAGGAGGTCATAGATAAGTCATTTCTTGGCTTAGGATCATGACATGGTATACAAAATGTAGGGAAGGGCTCAAGAGGCAATATTTGGAAGCTCATATCTATAAAAATTATTAGCATGGAGGTCTAAGGATCTGGGATATGTTGAATAGGGTCCTAAATATGGTTCTAGTGATATTTTTCTAAGGTTTTAATGTCACAATTTTATGAACTAACCTTAAGAGGTTAAACTACTTAAAACCCTTAAGAACCCTTGCTAGTGACCTGATGGGGAAGACAAAGAATAAAATGAATCCAAATGAGTTGGTATGAATTATAAGGTGATTGGGACTTGTATAAGACTCCCCAAGGATTCTTCCCATTATATTGTATTGTACCTTATCTATATGAATAGGGTACAAAACTAGTTTCTTGATAGTTTTTGATATTTTGTACATTCAAGGAAGAGTTGAAAGGTGAGAATAACTTTGGAGGAAAAAGTGGGACCTAACCTAACTCATATACATTTATTTATTCATTCAATCACATAGGTACCTCTACAAGCACCTTCATTTTAGGCAATCCAAACTAGCATAGTCAATGAAGAATGATCACCAAGTGAGAAGGTAATAACTCCAATTGGGAGGCCTTTTAAGGTCTATCTGATGGATTTAGGGATAGGAGGACTCTTGAAACATGTCATATCACCCATGTGTGGATTGTATTATAAAATTGAATGCCATCTTTGTTCCAAGGTGAAGGATGAGTGAAGTAAGGATGATAATGACTATAGGTAGTGAGAACACTTGTCTATAAGAATATCTTTGTTTAGGGACACATCCAATGCATGTTGTAATTTCTCATTAAATCACCCATCATAATTCACATGTATTATCTATTATTATGCATTATATTTCTCAATAAGGACCAAATTATGAGGGCAATTTCAAGAAGCCATCTAAGAGGTATTACATCAAATTTGGGGAGTTTTCATGCCTTAGAGGGACATTTATCCAAAGAGAAATTGCATGGTCTATTTCATATTCCTTTCTCCAACAAATTGAACTCTCTCCCTCAACTTTACAAATGAAATTATGATCCTTGAGCTCCACTTCTCTCTCTCCTCTCTCACATTTTATAAGTACTGGCCTTTTTGGCTCTTGTAGACTTATTCCATACCATATATGGCAAATCCTCGCTAGTTTGATGTTGTACTTTGCCTTTGAATAATACATGAAATTTGGTTTTGAGTTCATAATTCATGTTTTCAAGGTGTTTGAAGAGACATATAGTGAATATTCAAGCAATTTTCATCTATCCTTTCTTTCTCTCAATTTTTTCCATGTTTGATGCAAGTTGTTCAACTCTAACTAGTCATATGAAGTGTTTTCAAGTGTATGGTTCTATTTTAAAGTATACAAGTTTATCTAGTCTTTGTAAATAATATGTGGTCCAATTTCCTTGGATATTATTCATGCATATCACCTCTATATTGAAATACTAATGTTAGAGCATTCTAAGACTTTGAAGCTAGTGTTGTAGGTTTTATTTCTTAGTGAAGCAATTATGATGATCTTGTGGAAATACTTATGGTGTATCATCCACTTATAATATTTTAATTTTATGCATATTTCTTCCCATTTTCCCACAAGTAATTAGTTAGTGTAGGTGATAAACACTTAAAGTTCAATTTAGGGATCTATCCCTTAAACCTAGAGGTCTACCTCTACTATAGGCAACTCACAGGCCTAGAGGTATTCCAATGTTTCCCAAATATTAGAGTAGGCTTGAAAAATATTCTATAGGGTAAAATATTTTGTGACAATAGTATTGGAATACTTGATGGGAGCAAGGTCCAAAGAGTGAAAATATTGTTGGTATGTCTTTCCTCTAATAAATTTTTGGAAGTAAGCAAGATGTCACCAATGGCAACTCCAAATTAAATGTTCTAGTTGTAATCAGCCCAAGTATCTCTTGTTGAATTTTTTTATTAGGTATTATATTTCATTTGAACCATGAGTTTTATATGAATATCTTTGATGAAAATCCCCACTATGCATCTCCCTATCAGCACTTATATGGCCCATGTTACACCCCTTAATATCCCTATCACAATTTTTAACAATCTTATAATTTATGGCATCCCTATGTTCATCCATTTCCTTCTCCATATGGACATCATGTTGTTGGATATCCCTATGAGGAAGTATATCAAGAAACCTATCAAAAGGTGCCTTCATATCAATCCCAATACAACTCTTACTAGATATATCATGATTCCTATCAACCTCAAGATGACTCTTATCAGTCTTGTCATGAGGAATCAGATGATTCCATGGATTTTAAATCAAAATGTCATAAGGCAAGATGTGAATTCTTATAGGCTCAAATCCAAAAAATAAAATAGGGACTCAATACCCATCATAACCCTCCTCCTCCTCCATCAACCCCATCTCATATCAAATCCTTATTGGAAATCATACCAAGTTTGATAGATAGATAGATAAGAAGTGATGAGAACATGGGATGAT
The DNA here is from genome assembly GCA_037957365.1 of Torreya grandis. Taxonomy (NCBI): domain Eukaryota; kingdom Viridiplantae; phylum Streptophyta; class Pinopsida; order Cupressales; family Taxaceae; genus Torreya; species Torreya grandis. The sequence continues at coordinate 1,417,153 of JARHVA010002960.1, read as the reverse complement.
GGGTTTGATGTGCTCCCTAACTATCTCATGGAATGGTTAAGAGGTTTGGTCCAAGGGTGTATGTATATGTGGAATATGGTTGAAGAAGAAACTTAATGGGATATCAAGGAGTAGTTACAATTATAAAATAAATGTTTTTAATGCTCAATATATATGTTAAATATGTGGGAAGATAAAGACATTGAATGTAAACATGCAGGTGTTGAAGAGACTCAAAGAAGCTATGACCAAGGTGAAACCTTTGTTAAAGAAAGTGTCTTTCCTTTTAATCAACCCAGCTTGTCATTTCCCCATGAGCTTACTTAAGAAGTCATTTTTCCCAAATCCATTCAAAATCCCTTTGCCAAAGCTCATACTTCATCTCTAGCCCATGATCCTAACCATCACCCTCCTACCTCATCCCTTCTTAAAGGAGAACCCCTTTTGTGAGAAGAAAGATAAGAGGAAAAAACTCAAGCCATAACTATTCAATAGGATGCTTCAAGTTATTATGAAGAGGAAATCACCATAGGGACTCCCCTTGATGAACACAAGTGAAATTATATCTTCTTGAGTAAAGATAAGAATGTTGAAGGTCCTATTGCAGCTATCCATACAAAATGTGGTCAAGGTATGAAAGGAGAGATGTTTGAGAAAGACTTCATATCTAATCAGTTGGTTGATGTCCATGATGAAAAAATAATTGAACATGATAGTAAAGTTCAAGAGTTTGAGAAATTGAGCAAGTCTATTCCTCCTCTAAAGAAGTGCATATCTTATGATGAGGTTGTTGATGATCCTAACAATCACATTGTTTTGTGTTTGATCAAACATGAATATGAGTGTCATGTGATTAATGAAGATGAACACCAATCTGTCATCTAAAAAGCTACAGTCATGAAGGAACCTAGTAAAGCTAATAATCTAGAGGTTATAGATATAGAGGATTCTCATGAATCTAAAGTAGAAGATGTTGTCCTTGAGGAATGCTCAACACCTCAACCTAAGGTTGAACCATTTTAAAATGTATTGGAGCATAAGGAAGATAATATTGATGACCTCATACATTAAGAACAAGAAGATAGAGTTAAAGAGGTGATGGTTCTCCAAGATAAGGAAAGCAAGGATGATTGGCAGTAGTAGATGAGGCTTCTCCAAGAGATTGAATAACTTTTCCAAGTTGAAGGCCAATAAAATAAGAAGATAGAGAAATATATCACCATGTAAGTCAAGGAGTTATGCCTTGTTGAACCACCATTGAAGTTTTTTGATGAAAAGTCTTATGAGAAGGTTGAGGCTATTGAAATGCAAGAGGATTTAACTTTCATAAGTGATCTGATTGTAACTACCTTTATTTAATTGAACATCATGCCAATGAGGTTGGAAAGCATCATGAAGGATTTAGAGATAAAATTATCAAGGTTAAAAAATCAACATGTCTCACTCGCTCCTTAATTTTATATAGCAATAAAGGTTTCAAACTTCCCTTTTGACCCAAGAGGAAGAGTTTCTTTCAAGTTAGTTTGTGTTTGATTTAGTTTATTTGGGTTTGTTATGTGTCTTCCATAAGTTCTCATGAAGTACAAGTGTGTGGTATATTATTTTGTGTCTTATCCCTATTATTTATTTATTTTTGGTCTATTTTCAAAGTCAAATTTAGTTTCATATTTTTGCATAGGTCACTCTGTATCCCAATGGATAAGAGAAGGCTATTGGTCTTGGCATTGTAAGCATACCACCCATAGAAAATTGCCAAGAATGTTGACTATTTTGACAAAAATTCAAAATATGTCAACACCCTATAGTTAAAAAGTGGTATAATGTATTATTAGGGTCATATAGGGTGTATCTTAGCCCTATCATGGTCATTTGATGTGTCACTACCTTAGTCTTATTCACCTTTAGGCCTAGGTCATATTAGGGGTCATATTTTAAGTCATTGATGAGAGTTGTATGGTTTACCTTGGTAGAAAAATGTTATAGGTGCTCCTAAATTTCCTTCATGTCAATCCCTTGTTACACATGTTAGTTTTCAACTGAAAATTATAAGAGTAACATCAAAACAAGAAGAAAAATGGTAGTTTGAGAAGTTTTAGTTGGTTGTACAACTTTTACAAAAGTGTGGCACATGTGGAAGGATCCTAGAGTGACCATTAAACTACCTTGGAGTTAATTTTATTATTTTTCTAAGTTTTAAGTCTAAAAATGGATTAAAACCATTTTAATCCTTCATCATTCTTCTTGGTAGGCATAATTGATTAATAGGTTTTCTCATAGTATGACCACTAGAAATTGAACCAAGTCAAATGATCTTGTGTCTTGTTATTAAAATTTTTAAAATTCATATTCATGGTATGAATTATGATAATGGTTACTTATACTTTATGAACCAATGCTAAGAAGTTGACTGCTCCTTTTTGCATGATTATACTCACACACTGGAAGTTTTCTCTTTGTTTGAGATGGTATATACAAACCACATGATGAAAGTGTTTCTATGATATGTGTATATCCTTCTCTCATGGTTTCCATATTTTATTACATGAGTAGAGGTGATTTATTGAGAAAAACACTCAATTTTCTAGTTGAGAACAACAATGGAGTTGTAGACATATTTCATCAACTGTAAAAGTTTTCATTTCCTATAGTGGTTTAAAGTAAAAGTGTATTGATGTTTCATGTTACTGAAGTTCATGGTGATTAGTTACCTTTTGGATTTTTGGTATCAAATACTAATATGTTGATGAAAAACATTGTCACTTTTCACATAATCAACTTTTTACATGGTTGTCATACATAATCAAGTGGTAGAGAACCTTACACTACCATGGTAATGTGATGAAACATTTTCAAGGTAATGATGAATCTCCCGAGGTGAGAGTAACATGATGAATCCATCTAAAATATTTTGATACTGGTTGATACATCCAATTATCTAATACATATACATTTTGTCATGCATATGTTGGAAATAATGTCATTGATGCCAAAGGTCTAACATTGGTGATAAAGGCCCCATTGAATTTAATGATGTTTTTAATATTCATATCTTGGCTAATATGTGTTAATATTAACAAATATATTTTTAGTTTCATATAAGTCAAAAGAGTCACAGGGTAAAGACAAAAGAGGAATGGGATGTATTTTCTCATGAAGAGTCATCTTGAGGAATTCTAAGAGTCACCATGTGAAAAAAAAGAGGATATGGCACATTTTTCCATGAAGGGACACTTTGAGGAATACAAAAATTCACCAAGATAAAGACAAAATAGAAAAGGATGCATTTTCTTATGAAGGGTCACCATGTGACTTTTCAAATGCAAGGATACGAAGGGTCATCCAAGTTTGGTGACACTTTCCATGAATATTGAAGGGTCATAAAGGGTGAATGCCAAAGGCCATTTGGAAAGCTATAAATAAAGGCTTGAGAAGCCATTTGTTAAATACAAGAGAGTTCATGGTTTGTATTTGTATTAGAGGAGAGAAAAGTAGGAGATATTGTAGAGTTTTATCATTTGTTGAGTAAGAAACATTGAGAGATAGTTTTATTTTATACATAAGAGGTGTTGGTGCTCTTGTGGTTTAGTGCTCACAAATCTTTGCAAGGGCTTGGTGCTCCTATGGGTTGGTTCTCACAAATAGTTGTTGTGTTGGTTCTCAGCAAAAGGGTTGGTCCTCCTACAAGTTGGTGCTTGATTTTTTTTAATTTGAGTTGGTGCTTATTCATATACTTGAGATTGTTCTTCATGGTTTTTCTCACTTTGGGTTTCCACGTAAAAGTCCTCTCTCTCTCTCTCCCTCTCTCTCTCTCCCTCTCTCTCTCCCTCTCTCTCTCTCTCTCTCTCTCTCTCTCTCTCTCTCTCTCTCTCTCTCTCTCTCTCTCTCTCTCTAGTGTGGTGAATATTATTTTTTTAGTTTTATTGCATATCTTGAATGTGTGATTAAGTGGTTAAAAAAAAAAAAAATCAGATTAAGAAAAATATATATAATATACTGATTCACACCCCCCTCTCAATATATTTCATGCTTAACAATTTGTATCAAAGTAGGTTCTTTTGGAAAAAGTCTTACAGCTTGAAGGTAGATTGGGAAAGCATAATGGCTAGATCACATGAAGGTTTTTATACAAAAAAGGCACCTTTGTTTGATGGGACAAATTATGCTTTTTGGAGCATAAAGATGAAGACTTATTTGATGGCCCTTGGATTCAACATTTGGCAAGTAGTGGTGGAGGAATATGAAGAGCCACAAACACTTGTAATTACTCCAGTAGAAAAGAAGGCAAGTGAAAATAATGCTAAATATTTAAATGCTATTTTATGTAGTTTATGTGAATCAATTTTTTTTAAAGCTATGCAATGTAAATATGCTCATGAAACTTGGGTAAAACTTGAGAATATTTACAAAGGTAATAGAAAGGTTCAATAAACTAAGCTTCAAAATTTCAAAAGATAGTTTGAGAGTTTGAAGATGGAAGAGGAAGAAAATATAACAAGTTATCTTTTGTAGGTTGATCAAATAGTTAATTAGATTTGAGGTCTTAGAGAAAAGTTAGAAGAATCAATTGTGATACAAAAAGTTTTGAGATCTCTACCATTGAGATATGATGAAAAAAATTTGGCAATTGAAGAGATTAAAATTTTATCCAAGCTAAAGGTGGATGAGCTACATGGTATTATTATGGAATATGAGATGTAAAATAAACAAGAGAAACACTCAAAGAGAGAAGCTGCTTTCAAGACATCAAAGAAAGAGAAGGCTAAGATTTAAGAATCAAGTGACAGTTCTAGCAATGATGAAGATGAAAATGGAGCTCTATTCATTCATAAGTTGAAAAAGGGAACAGGTAAATATCAAGGGAAATTACCTTTTAAAGGGTTTAATTATGGAAAGATTAGACATTTTGCAGCTAAGTGCCCAGATAAGGGTAATGGTGACAATGAAGAAGGAAAGTCTCCATACAAGAATAATTTCAAATGAAAATTCAAGAAGGGATTCGAGAAGAAGATTTTGTATTCTAAAGATCCTAGCTCAGCCAAAGATAGTAGAGTCAGTGATTTAGAAGAAGAATAAATTGTATTCATAGCCATACATGAAGATGCCTCTATAAGCAAAAGTACAGATGATCAAGAAGAATGGGATGAAGTTGAAGTGAATCTGGAAGGAGAAATCATTCATGCCTTAGTAGATTTAAAATCTCTTGAGAAGAAGAATCAAAGATTAAAGCTCCAAATTGAGAAAAATGAAAAGGATTCAAAGAAAATAATTGAAGATCTACAAGCACACTTTGAAGAAGCCAAGAAAAATGAAAAAGATCTAACAATAGAGTTGCAAAAAGTAAGCGAAGAATGTGAAAGGTATGTTATTGAAATTACTTATTTAAAAATAGATCTTGAGAAATCAAATAAATTAATCAATGATAGAGCAGCCAATGATTCAAAATTTTGGAATAATACTAATATGTTGAATAAGATATTAGAAACTCAAAGATTAATGTCAAATAAGACAAGTATATGATTTGAAAAAGAGAAAGAGGAGGCTACTACTTTCATATACAAGGTTAACATAGAAAAAAGAAAGAGCTATGTTGAAGCTCTTACAGAAGAGGAAATAAAAAAGGAAGAAGTTAAGAATATAGAGGACATCTCAAATAAATAAGGCTAGAAAGAATAAAGCTATAAAAGGCAATCAAGTTAGAGATACACAAATAGGTCCTATTTTTATGGTTATTATTTTTATTGTAATGGATATGGTGATAAGAAAATATAATGTCAAAAAAGGGATAATAATTTCAAAAATAAGGATAAGGAAACTCATGCAAATTCAAGCAAAAGCCATAACTCTTTTTCTCCTCTATCAGGCTTTAATGAAGAAGTCATAATATGTTACAATTTTAACAACTTTAGACACATATCCCAATACTATCTAAGTGTATTTGAGTTAGTCAAGAAGGAATAGAGTTTCAAGGCTCCATTCATCAAGAAGAAAGTTAATATAGGTTCATGGTAGAAGAAACAACCTAAAAAATCTATGTTGGTACAGACAACTTTGCATGCAAGAAAAAAATCCATAGTTCATTAATAGTGGATGTTTGAGGTACATGATAGGAGACAAGAGAAAGTTCATAACCTTGAAGAAGATCAATGATGGCATAGTGAAATTTAGAGATAACACTACTATCAAAATTATTGGAAAAGGTACACTGAGTTTAGATAATGGTAGAACTAAAATTGAAAATGTTTTGTATGTAGAAGGTCTTAAGCATAATCTTTTAAGTGTAAGTCAAATATATGATTAAGGGTCACACACTAAAGTTTTATGCAGAAGGTTGTGAAATTAGAGAGAAAAGATTTAGATGTTTTAGTTACAGATACTTAGAGAATAGGCAATACTTTATATATGTTATTAGACATCAAAGGTCAAAGATGTTGTTTGAATCAAATTGAAGAAAGTTGGCTATGACATAGGAGAATGGGACACATAAATTTTGAAAATCTTATCAACATCAGCAAGAAATAAGCAGTTAAAAATTTTTCAAAGATTACAAAGCCATCCTGACACACGTTTTGTGAACCTTGTCAGAATGGGAAGCAGGCCAGAAGGTAGATGCAAAACAAAAGAATACTTAACCACTCAGATGTTAGAGCTTGTTCACACTGATTTGTGTAGACCTATGAGAACTCAAAGTACTCAAGGTGAGAAATATTTAATGTTGATTATTGATGATTTTTCATGTACGACTTGGGTAATATTTTTAAAGAAAAAATAAGAAGATTTCAGACATTTCAAAGCATTCAAAGCATTAGTTAAGAATGAACTCAGTTTGAAGATTAAGTGCCTATGATCATATTGATGAAGAGAATTCATGTCAAAATCAGTTTATTGAGTTTTTTGAAGACCATGGAATAAAGAGACATTATTCAATAGCAACTAGAACTCTACAGCCAAATAGAGTAGTTGAATGAAGAAATAGAATAAGTTCAGGAGATGGCAAGGACAATGCTAAATAAATTCAAGATACTAGATTATATATTAGAGAGAGTTAGTTGGTAAAATAGTACATATTCTAGAACAAAGCATTATTAAGAGTCAACAATGACAAGACTTCTTATGAGCTATGGAAAGACAAACTAGTTACAGTTGATTATTTCAGAGTTTTTGACAACAAAAGCTACATAAAGAGAACCGATGAAAAAATTGGATAAATTTGAATACTAGAGCAGATGAAGGTATATTTATTGGTTATTCTTGAAAAAGTAAAGATTATAAATGTTATAACAAAAGAACCAAGAAAATAGTTGAAAGTGTAAGTGTTAGGATAGAAGAAGGAGCATAAAGAATCAGTGATCCAATATACATTATTAAAATCATTGAAGAGGAAGATTTTGAAGAATTAGATAAAGATGAGAAGTATAAAAAGGACACCAAAACTCCATCCAAATATGTCCATAGAAATCATAATGAAAGTGACATCATCAGGGACATAAATGAAGGAATTCACACCAGAAGAATGATGGTAAGTGGATCTGAGCAAGTTAATTTCTCTTTGTTATCCAAAATTTAGCCTAGAACTTTTTTCAAAAGATAGACATGATAAGCATTAGGTTAAGGTAATGGATGAATAATTAAATCAGATAAAAAAGAATGATACTTGAGAATTAGTGCCTAGACCAAAAGATCACAATGTGATAGGAATAAAATGGGTTTATAAAAATAAGTTGAATGAAAATGGAGAAATGACTAGGAATAAAGAAATACTAGTATGCAAAGGATATGCTCAGATTAAGGGAATATATTTTGAAGAAACTTTTGCACCAGTGGTAAGGCTAGAGGCTATTAAAATGTTTCTTGCATAGCAGTGTTTAAAAATTTCAAAGTGTTTCAGATGGATGTCAAATCTATGTTCCTAAATGAGAATCTAGAAGAAGAGGTCTACATTGAGCAGCCTAAGGTATTTATTCTCTCAAATATTAGTATCCATGTATGCAAATTGAAAAAAGCACTATATGGATTGAAACAAGCTCCTAGAGTGTGGTATGTAAGACTTGATAAGTACCTACAGGATCAAGGTTTCAAGAGAGGATTTGTTGATAGTAATCTCTACATCAAAACAAAAGGTGAGCACCAATTGATTTTTGTGGTATATGTTGATGACATCATTTTTGGAGGAAATATTGAAAAAATGACAAAAGAATTTTTTGATAATATGCCAAAAGAATTTGAGATGTCTATGCTTAGAGAATTGTCATTTTTCTTAGGATTACAAATATTTTAGTTAGATAAAGGAATTTTCATATCTCAAATTAAATATGCCAAAGAAATGTTGAAGAAATTTGGTTTTGAGGATTATGCACTAGTTGGCACACTAATGAGTACATGAAATAAGGTGAGCAAGGATGAAGATTCACCTATTGCAGATCAATATTTGTATAGATCTATGATTGGTAGTCTTTTATATTTGATAGCATTGAGGCCAAACATCATGCATGTAGTAGGTATGGTTGCAAGATATTAGTCAGCTCCAAAAGATAGTCATGTTCAGTTGGTGAAGAGAATATTTAGATATATTAAGGGGACATTGGATTATGGATTGTGGTATCCCATAGGCAAAATTTTCACTTTGGCTGCTTATATAGATTCAAATTGGGTAGGTTGCTTGGATGATAGAAAGAGTACAAATGGAGGAGTTTTCTTTCTCAGTGATAACTTAGTATTATGGCTAAGCAAAATGAATAATTCAATATCACTTTCTATAGCTAAAGTAGAATATATTATTATGGTATTATGTTGTACTCAAGTGTTTTGGATGAAGCAAACTTTGGAATATATCAAGGTAAAATATGATGAACCTATTTCTATTTTTTTTAACAACACAAGTGCTATCAATATTTTGAAGAATCTAGTGATGCATTCAAGAACAAAACATATTCCCATTAGATATCACTTCTTGAGAGAGCAAGTTGTAGATCAACAAGTTAAGATGGAATATATCAGTACTATAGAGCATATTGCAAATATTTTCACAAAGACACTACCAAAAGACATATTTGTGTATCTGAAGGAGAAGTTGGGAGTAGTTTCTTTTACTTCCTACCATAGAGGATCAACATTAGTTGAGAGGGAGATAAGTGTTATCTCTAAGATAGGACCTTTTCCATTGATGTCAAAAAGGGAGAAGAAAAAATATAGGTATAGGTACAAGTGCAAAAATAGGTACAGATTGCTATAGTAAGGGGGAGTTATTATATGTTTTTTAGATGGTAGTATTTGCAAGTTTCAGGATGTGGCAGTTTCAGTTTGAGGTTGCCATCAACAACAAAGGGGGAGATTTTTTGAAATATTGTCATTGATGTTAAAGGTCTAGCATTTGTGATAAAGGCCCCATTGCATTTAATGATGTTTTTTAATATTCATATCTTGGCTAATGTGTGTTAATATTTATTTAATATTAAAGAATATATTTTTGGTTACATATAAGTCAAAAGAGTCATGGGGTAAAGACAAAAGAGGAATGGGATGCATTTCTCATGAAGAATCATCTTGAGGAATTCCAAGAGTCACCATGTGAAGACAAAAGAGGGTATGGTGCATTTTTACATGAAGGGACACTTTGAGGAATACGAAAAGTCACCAAGATAAAGACAAAAGAGGAAAGGACACATTTGCTTATGAAGGGTCATCATGTGACTTTTCAAATGCAAGGATATGAAGGGTCATGCAAGTTTTATGCCATTTTCCATGAGGATTTATGGGTCACAAAGGGTGAAAGCCAAATGTCATTTGGAAAGCTATAAATAAAGGCTTGAGAAGCCATTTGCTATATGCAAGAGTGCATAGTTTGTATTTGTTTTAGAGGAGAGAAAAGTAGGAGATATTGTAGAGTTCTATCATTTGTTAAGTAAGAAACATTGAGAGATAGTTGTGTTTTATACATAAGAGGGGTTGGTGGTCTAGTGGGTTAGTGCTCATAAATATTTGTAAGGGGTTAGTACTCCTGTGGGTTGGTGCTCACAAATAGTTCTTGTGTTGGTTCTCAGTAAAGGGGTTGGTGCTCCTACAAGTTGGTTCTTGTGAACTTTTTAACTTGAGTTGGTGCTCATTCATAAACTTGAGATTATTCTCTGTGGTTTTTCCCACTTTGGGTTTCCACATAAAAATATGGTATCTCTCTATCTCTCTTGTGTGGTGCATATTATTGTTTCAATTTTATTGCATATCTTGAATGTTTGATTAAGTGGTTAAAGAAAAAAATCAGATTAAGAAAAAGATATATATAATATACTGATTCACCCCCCTCTTAGTATATTGCATGATTTATAGTATACTACTACATGTGCACCTATAGTTGCCCCATAGAGGATTGAACATGTTGGAATGAAAGTGTTTGGGACTATTTTGAAGTCTCACTAGGTGGAGAAGATCAATATAGACTAATTGGAGCTATAGGATTAATTGTGAAACCATTTCATCATGTATACAATATTATATCATACATTGATAATTTTATCTACAAATGTGCACCTACAGGTGGTTCAGATAGAGGAGAAGACATTGAAACATTAGATGATTGGGATTGTTTGAACAATCTTTAAGGTTTGAGAACATGGATAATGTCATGGTGATCATGGTGGATCCATAGGATGGCAAAAAAATTTGAATTCATGCCTTTAGGTCAAAAATGTTGCTTCAGGGATACATTACCTTAAAAACTCCAAAAGAGGGACCCTACAGTACTTTTGATCCTCTCATAATAGAGCATCTTGAAGTATAAACTAACCTAAATGTTTCCATTATGGAACCATAGCATAGGGTCAATAATTTAATAAGAAATTTTGGTTATTTGTACATATAATTAAAGTGTAAGTAGACCTCCATTTAGGTATTACCTCACTATAGAATGATAGTATTCTCTACAATAGGTTGAGTCCAAATGACTTTACAACACTATGAGACTAAATGGAGGCATAACTGGAAAACAATTTACCCCATTTGAATGAGGGTAACACTAAAAAATTTTAGGAAATTCAAAGAATTTAAAGTATAGGGTTTTGACCTAGACTACTACCTAAAAATCCCCTTTTGGTCTAAGAATGGTCATGTACAGTTGATTGTCGAGTGATAATGAAAATTAAACATAATAGTTTTTATGTTGGTCTTACTCAAGGCATATTATAAGCAAGTTAAATCATTAAGTGACCTTGAGTACTTCAATATGGTCTTAGGAAAATTAAACTAGGTCTAATATTGTAATTCACACCTATAGGCATGTCACTTTATGAGCAAGGAAACACAATACACATTTTGCTAGTCTTATCAAGTCAAGTAGAGGTGAGTACACCTTGAGATAGAAAAGTACCATGGGTGTTAGAAATGTTTTAAGATACCCTCAATGTAGTTATATACAATTTATGATATTCTCAAGACAAGTAAATAGATAATGGAAGGCTCCACCATACAATCTATAATACATGCACCAACCTTGTACACAACCAGTGTTACATAGAGTTTGTCTTAGACTTTTGGAATGTTTGAAGGTTATATAATTGTAACCCAACATTGTAATTTATTATATATGGTCCATAGGACCTATTTTAGCACCTCATATGCTCAAAATAGTTGAGATAATAGGGTAGATTCCCTCTATTCTGTCTCAGACAGAGGGCACTCCTAGAAAATGCAAAACTATAGGTTGAGTAACTAAAGGGGAAAAAGGTGAGTTGGGAGTTATTTTAACCTTGAAAATACATGTATAGGGTTGATTTAAATATGAAAAAACATAGGGGATTCATCATATTCATAACAAAATACTTTGAGGTGGTGATGAGGAATAAAGTATAGACTAAGCCTATTAGGCCTTGACTAGGCTTAAAGCCCTAAAGGGGGGAATAATACAAATTATAGGGCCAAGTGATAATGTAAATTAATTTTATCACCTTCATGAGAGTATATAATATTTTTTATAACCAATTTTATATATAGGAGGTCATAGAGATGTCATTTCTTGGATTAGGAGCATGACAGGGTATACCAAATGTAGGGAAGGGCTCGAGAGGAAATATTTGGAAGATCATATCTATATGGATACTTATCATGGAGGTTTAATGAGATAATTTATTTTTAATAGGGTCCTAAATATGTTTCTAGTGAGATTTTTATAAGGTTTGGACATTATAATTTTATGAACTATCCTTAAGAGAATAAACCACTTAAAACCCTCCAAAACCCTTGCTAATGACCTGATGGGAAAGATAAAGAATAAAATGAATACAAATGAGTTGGTATGACTTATAAGGTGATTTTTAATTTTATAGGAATCCTTGAGTCTTTTTCCCATTAGATTGGATTATACCCTATCCGTATGAATAGGGTACAAAACTAGTTATCTTGATAGTTTTTGATGTTTTATAGGTTCAAGGGAGAGTTGAAAGGTGAGAATAAATTTGGAATACCAAGTAGGACATAATATAAATCCTCATATCAATTTATTATTTCATTCAATCACATAGGTACCTTTTCAAGCACCTTCACTTCAAACAATCCAAACTGGCATAGTGAATGAAGAATGATCACCAAGTGAGAAGGTGATAACTCTAATTGGGAGGCCTTTTAAGGTCTAATTGATGGATTTAGGGATAGGAATACTATTTAAATGTGTCATATCACCCCTTATATGGATTTTATTGGAAAACTAAAGACCATCATAGTGCCAAGTATCAAGGATTATTGAAAGAAGGATGATAGTGACTGTGAGCAATGAGAACACTTGTCCAAAAGAAGATTAGTGATTAGGGACACATCCAATGAATATTTGAGGTTTTAATTAAACCCCAAATCATATTTCACTTGTTTTAGTTATTTATATTCTAAATTAGAGTGCTCAATAAGGACCAAATGATGAGGGTAGTTTCAAGAAGCCAATTGAGAGATCCTACACTAGATTTGGGGAGTTTTCATGCCTTGAAGGGACATTTGTCCAAAGAGACCATACATCATCTATTTAATATTCCATTATATTTCAAATTAAACTCTCTCCTTCAGCTTTATAAATGGAATTTTGATCTTTGAGCTCCACTTTTCTCTCTCCTCTCTCACATTCTATAAGTACTAGCCTTTTTAGCTCTTGTAGACTAATTTCACACCATGTATGGTGAAGCCCAGATGGTTTGATGTTATACTTTACCTTTGAATAATACACAAAATCTATTTTTGATTTCATATTTCATATTATCAAGGTGTGTGAAGAGATGTATAGTGAATAGTCACATGATTTTCATATATCCTTATTTTCTCTCAATCCTTCTATGTATGATGCATGTTATTCCACTCTAGCAGGTCATATGAAGTGTTGTCAAGTGTAAGAGTCTATTTTCAAATTTACAAGTAGCCTTAGTGTATAAAACTGATCTATGGTCCACTTACCTTTTATTGTCTTCATGCATATCACCTCTATATTGAAATACTATTGTTAAAGCATTATAGGACTTTGAATCTAGTGTTTTAGGTCATGTTGCTTAGTGAAAGAAGTATGATGATCTTGTGGAAATACTTATGGTGTATCTCCCCCTTAGAATATTTTAGTTTTATGCATATTTTCCCCCCTTTTTCCCAAAAGCAATTAGTTAGTGTAGGTGATAAGAACTTAAAGGTCAATCTAGGTAACTAGCCTTTAAACCTAGAGGTCTACCTCTACTATAGGCAACCCACATACCTAGATGTATTATAATGTTGTCCAAATCTTAGATTAGGCTTGAAAAACCTTATCTAGGGTGAAATATTTGATGACAATAGTTACTATCCAAGTTTTAATGTAAATATATAGGAAGATGGAAGGTTGTTGAAGATCTGTAACTGATAGTGAAAGATATATATCATAATTCAAGTATAGTGTGGGCTACAAGTCATCTAGGTCATAAGAATATTAGGGTAAAACTACAATATAAACATTTAATCCTAGTGGGATGGTGAAGATGATCCTATTGGCTGCAAGGAAGGTCTATAATTGAAGGGTATATCCTTGAGTTATTTTTTTCAAGTGTACAAGATTAGTTTAACACATAAATCTATATTTAAGCATCTACACCTCCAAGAGTGATGCTTACATCCAAAAATTCAAAGGAGAACTCCCAATAAGGTATTAAAAAAAGGACACTCCTTTTGTTCCTAATGTCAAAGTCCTTGTCCAAAATCAAGACATCTATTACTTTAATGGATGCGATTCTTTTTGAATTTATATTAACATTAACCTAAATTTGAAAGAAATTTATGTTCTTATCCCCTTCCTTTATCCAATATTCTCCTTATTTTTACTTCCAAAAATATTATTTGTGGTTAATAGTTCTTCTGGAGTAAATAAAAATTATTTATTCATTTAGTAAGAGACACTTTCCATACCGTTCCTAAAATTTTCCCCATTGAGTTCCTTTAATTCTACTTTGACCCGATTCTTCTCTTGAAATATTTTTTTGAAGACCTGCTTACTTTATATTTTTAGACATGGATTTACATAAGCAATATTTTTTTCCAGATTGAACATTTTAGAACATTTTATTATAGGGACATTTGTCCACCACTTTTCCACTTCCCTTACAAAGGCAAAGTCTTGCAACCAAAAGAGTTCAAACTTGAATGGACACAGTGATGGGGTTGAATCTAGGGTGATTTGTAAACAAACTAGATAATGGTTAGAGATTGAAATCAATAAACCTTACTTTCCAAAGTAGTTTCCAACTTCATCTAGGGGGTGTTGATGAAAAAAAATCCAGTCTTTTTGTTATATTATATAATCCCATCCTTCTATTTAACCAAGATAACCATCAATTATTAGATTCTAAATCAAGAAGATTATTATTTCAAAAAGATTCAACAAAATAAGTTATGATTGAGAAGGTCTTAAATTTTTTTGAATTTTATCTTTGGCTAACATGATAGCATTAAAATCTCCCCCAAAACACCAGACTAGCCTCCTCAAGTTGGTATGATGCCAAAAAAAGCCTCAAATAAACAATTTTTAAGAATTAGGATATTCAATGCAAGTAGATTAAAAAGGAATGTTTGAAGATAATTATTTCACTTAAATATATATTTTTCAGTTATCTTTATACCTAAAAATAGCCATGGATATTCTATTAGAATTCCATATCACCCCAAAACCACTAGACACTCCTCTTGGCCCCACAAAGCATCCATGCCACTATGCCCACCTCTTTTAAATCAAATATTTTAATTCATATTTAGCTAATTTTGTATCCTAGATTAGAAATTGTATTCAACTAAAATGTCATTTAATATGAGTGTCACTTGATACTGTAGATTAAAATACTCTACATTTTATTTTTGAGTTTCAGTTGTGCGCTCCAAGTTTTGTCCCTACGCATTTCAGTTTCGAGGTAGTGAAGTTTTGACACAGAACACGAGTGCGAGCTTCATTTTTTCCTAAATTTTGTCTAAGTATCAAAGTCCCATAGAAGCTTCTAAGTGTCATCAGCTGAGACACATTTTATAATTTCTATAAGTTACATAAAATGTGCCACGTGTCCTGTGGTAACTCAACGGAGAGCAACAAGTGTCGGCATCCGCATTTCATGTTTCTTATGCATTTCAATAAGCTTATCTTAGAATCACGTGGAGGGTGCCAAGTGGCAACTATGGAAGGTTTCAATATGTTTTTCTAAAAGTAGTGAAATCTGCCACGTGTCCCTAACTAAAGCAAGCAAAAGCTGCCAAGTGTCAATAATCCAAAATTTCTTCATTTTGTTTCATTATTAAATAAAGACTATGGTGGGCCCTAGGTTAAGCTTTTATAGATGAGCGGAAGCCACCAAGTGTCACCATTTGTGTCAATCCAAAATAAGTCTTGAATGTTTCTATAGTATAGTTAAAGCTCAGCAGAGACTGTCATGTGTCACCTTTCACAGGATTTTCAAAAGCATCTAAAAGCTTTTATAGATGAGAAAAAGCTACCATGTGTCACTTATTAAAAATCAGTGAAAAGCGCCACTTATCCCCATTCTCCTTTTGAAGCTGCTTAGGCAAGAAGTGTTGTGGGTCCTATTCTCTGTAAAGTGTTAAAGTTTTGAAGTAGCAAACTGTGACAGATGTCAAAGATGGAACACCTCGATACAAAGACACAGTAAAGAGTATAATGTAGCAGAAAGTGCCATGTGTTTTTTGTAAGTGCAGCGGAAGCTACCAAGTGTCTTTTTTCGGTGCCTCTTGAATAATGAGACATTTTCCAAGTGAGGCAAGTGAAAGCTACCAAGTTTCCTCACATGTTTCATAGTTAGAAGTGTCACATGTATCTAATTCAGCCAATGAACATGTAAGGAGATTAAACATTTCAAATCTAGCAAATGTCTTTTGTTAAACACTTCTAGTTAAGTTTGAGTTCAGTTAGGACGTTGGGATTGAACTTATAGAGAGGCCAATGTTAGATATCTGAAAGATATCTTTTGTTAAACACTTCTAGTTCAATTAGAGTTCAGTTAGACCGTTGGGTTAGGAACGTGTGGGCAATCTAAAGCTAGTCCGATGCTATAAATGTGGGTGTAGAGATCATCAGGAAGAGAGATCATCATCAGAAGATAGAGAGAATTTTTTGGGAGAGATTGTTATCAAGAAGTTTTAGACTTTCTTGTTGTGGCTAGTAATATCATTTTCCTTTGTTCTATTTTCTTGAGTTTGAAATTTTATATAACTGTGCATGTTTTTGTGCCTTTTATGTGACTAGAAAATTAATACAAAGATGGAGTTCTGTGCCTTTGTTGATATTTTGTGTCACTACAAAAATAGTCTCAGTTATGAGCCTTTGATTCTATCTATTTTCATCTTTTACATTGATCATGCCTTGTTTGCTACCTAATGTAATTGAATCCTAAAAATAGCTCCACTGTGCTTAGAATTAAGGATCAAATTAAACTCAGGTGCATTGCCATAGTTAGATTTTCTTTCATTGCATTAGTGTTTTCTATTTCATTTCTATCCTTTTTCCCATAATACTTTTGAGATAAAGAAGAGCTAGCTTCTTTAAAATATGGAGGTCATTTCAAGTCACAAGTCCCACATTCCTAAAACTTCCCATTGTTGGTGTTGGAAATAGCGCAATTCTAAGCATCAACAGTTTTTGGCATGCTCAGTGGGACTCAAAATTTTTAAAGAGTTAAAGAGTTTTTGGTGTGTTCTTCAGCTAACCAGCCTTTGGAGTTTTTAATTTTATCAACACCAATGGTGACTCTGAGTTAAATTAGTCAGTTAAGTAGTCCTGGTGCCATCAATAAATCATCATTTGGTATGTATAATTCTATTACTCAGAACCATGGGTATTATGCTCCATATATTTTTTATCAAGCTCAAGTTGTTCGTGGAATGGCCTCAAGCAACAAAGATGCATACGGTTATGAGTTTTTCCCTTCATAGGTCCAATATGACCAGTCTCAGCCCTATCATGAGCTATATCAGTCTTATGCCCAATCTTCCCAATATGTCACGTCTCATACTCAACCTAATCTCTTTGCCAATTGACCCATTTCCACCTTCAAACAAGCACTGCTAGGATATTAAAAGTATGCAGTAGAGCTTGACACTAGAAGGGGATGTGGCCAACAAATCCCTAATCATGTCGTCCATTAAGTGAGAAATGCACTAGATCTGGTTAAGAGTGAATGGACTCCCATTGAAAGAGCCAATTGGCAAAGGCTTACAAATGAGATGGTGGATGTGAGTGGCTTGATTACATCTTTGGAAGAGAACCTAAGTATTCATGAGAGGCAGCCTTACCAAGTCTATCAACCTGCATATCCACTGCCTCAAGTTTCATATCAGACATACGTAGCCCCTACTCATGAGCCAAGTTGAGCCTATCAAGGTCCTTTCCCCAATCATGTTGAGGAAAGTTCTAAAACAATAAATCTAGCATTTAAGGCCAATCTCGATAAACAAATTGAATTGACAAATATTCAAATGTAGCAGTCTATGTTGGCAATAAGGGAAGTGGAGTCCAAACCCTCACTCCCCCCTCACCTTGTAGCCCCATCCCCCCAAAAGGATATTTCCAATCCTAATATCATGAGAGGGAGTAAAGTCGTTGGGTCATGGAACAACAAGGAGGAGAAAGACATTGTCTAAGAGTATGAGGTACAAAATGTGGTTAGTCCCTTTCAAGTCCCTCCCACCCTTCCTCAAGAAGCTTATTGTTTTCAATGGAAGCCTTCATGCACTCCCCACTTCTATGATGATTCCTATGAGCTCCAAGAAAGACTCTTTCAAGAAAATCTAGCTAAGCAAATTAAGGAATTAGAGGCAAAGGTGAGATTGCTTAGTGAAAGAGAGATAGAGCTTTCAGACCTTAGAGAGGAACCTACACCAAAAGATACCTCTTCTACCAATCCTCAGGTCTCTCAACATGATGTCCAGATTCTGAGTTAGAAGAGGGAAAATCATGAACTAGCTTGGGACCTTGAAGAAGATAAAATTGCTGCCTCTTCTCAAGGGAAAATTTCTGATCCCAAGGTCATGATTTAGAAACAAACAATGGAATCATGGGGCAAAAAGGAGGAGGAGAAAAGTTTTGCTCAAAGCCTTGAAGAAGTTGAGGCTACTCTTACTCATGGTGATGATCAAGCAAAAGATCCTACATTTGAACACACCCCATCTACACCCCTCTAAGAGAGCTATCAAGCCACATCTAATATAGATGAAGTGATGGCCAAATGGAAAGAGGAGAATCATTCGATTCTAGCTTAAGGATTGCCTCCTCTCCCACATATGTATAACCATCAGTCTTCCATTTCATCCCTTCTCAAAGAGGAACCTTTTTTGGAGGAAGCAAGTAAGGAGGAGTGTGCTTAGTTTATGGCTGGTCAGGGAGATTTCATGAGTGCAGATGAGAAGGAGATCACCATAGGTACACCCTTTGATGAATAAGAGGAAAAGTCACAAAATTTTGCCTCTATCTCTGATGAGGAAGAGATAATTTCTAACCTTTTTCTCACTTTTCAAGATGCCATGGAGGAGCATGGACACTCCCTTGATCATGTTTTGAATGACTTGTTTGAAGTCATTGGGGCAAGTTACACTATTTTTCAAGGAGGCTGTGAGATGGTTATGGGAGGAGAAGGAAGCATTGAGACTCAAATAAATATGCAAAATTGCTACAAGCTTTCAAGCTTATCCTTTCAAGAGGTTGGTGAATCTAAAGATGATATTTTTAAAATCATCAAGGAGGATGATCATGCAATGGAACCCGAGCATGAGGTAGAAGGAGATAAGCCAATCAATGATGTATATCAAAGGGCTTATGGTGATGAGCCAATAGCCATCAATTTATTGATGAGACATGCTAGCATGAAGAACCAACATTCGACAAGATTCTAAGACCAAGAAGAGTATGTATATGTTGGAAGCATGTTTGACTTTGATCCACTCGGATGTAGGCCAATCAAAGTGGCAAGCAAGAAGAGAAAGTCACCAAAGCTCCATCCCATTCAACCACTTGTCTGGCACCATAAGTCTCCTTGCCATGAAGGAGACTTTAGGAATTTTCCCTTTGATCTAAGAGGGAGGCAAATATACCTAGTTAGTTGTACCATAGTAAGATAGTTTCCCTTTCCTTGTTTCTCTATTTTCCCATTTTTATTTCTCGATCTTTCTTTTAATAAGTGTTCTTTCAACATGTGGTTGTGGCTCAGAGTCTTTTTCAAAAATTTCAAAACTTATGACATATTAAATCTCTCTCAAATCTCCAACATTCCCCAAAGTACCTTACACAGCCATTTCATGATGTGTCTGACTCGCTATTCAAAGTAGATTCAATAAGATTTGCTAACAATTATCCAAATTTAATGCCATTTTCAAGACTTGATGGGTCATTAAATACCCCATAACAAGAGTTAAAGCTTAATAGTGTCTCAGACATTCCTATGTCTACTATAAAATCCCTGTTACCTGCATTTTTACTTCATAGCAAACTAGCTTAGTGAAAGTGCCTTCCCTATTACAAAGCTCCATACCTGTTACCATAGTTCATTATTTCCAAGTATAGATATAGATATGGAGGAACACAGTATTCACAACAAGGGTCTAGGATTTACGAATCCATTTATAAGCTTTTCACAAGCAAATCATATGCTTCAGCCCCTGCACAACCCTTAAAGACCTATCCACAGACTAGAGTCCCTAAAGTTGGCTATGCAAATGACCTAGCAAAGGTGAAATATTTTGCAGATAGAATCATGGACCCAATCCTTCAAAATCCTATCAAATCTCTAAGATAAGGGGCACATCAAAGATGCATTCAGAGGGCCAAGGCTAGGCAATACAAAACATTCACAATGAGGATATGGACTTCCCAACTAGCACAATTCATTGTCCTAGGTGTACATCTGTGCCCTGACTTGGTTGAAATATGTGCCAAATTATTTCATGCACCCTCAAATACCATACAATAGGGTCCATTCATGGTGAAAATTAAACCAAAGGCTATTAGGGACATGTTGGCCCTGTATCATGACAAGACAGCCACATTTCCCACCATTGCCAAAATGTAGAAAACGTGGGCAAACGTCAATAATCAATTGAGATTTCTAAAATCAAAATTATAGATAGGGGATGATGATACCACTATACCAGTACTACGAATAGCAAGAGCATAATTTGCATAGGCTAGTCAAGAGGCACTATCTATGATGGCATTCATTTTTGAAATGAAAGATGATATAACTATCTATGAAGAAAAAATGGCCATTCTCTTCAAATTGAAAACTATTGACAAGTCTCAAGAGTATTGGCTAGATTTATCTAAGTAGATTACATATTCAACGGTTGATTAGGTCACCCATTTCAAATCTAAAGGGGTTTTCAAGTATTCCTCTTATCTATTTCACCTCATGTTGTATCAAACTTATGGCATCTTTTCCCAATACATGCATCTAAATACGTATGACCCAAGCTTTGGTCTACATAGGACCAGTCATGTGTCTACATGGACACCTATCTTATCCAAAACTAGTGACCCATACTAATTTTGGTAACTTTTTGTTGCCCCTACCTTTTGTCATCTAAGCCCAGAGCCGGTTGAAAATAGATTGACTCCAAGTGTCTCAGGGCTTATGACAAATTACACTATTCCTTGTGATTACTTTTTTGGATTCCATCATACTATTATTAGAGTCCATGGTTTTAGTGGAGAACTAGTGTTGCTACCTAAGATTTTGAACCTTAGGTTAGCATTCTTAGAGGTAACTAGGAAAGTGTCTATGGTGGATAATGACTATGGCACTGGGAAGAAAAAGAAGAAAATGTATGATGTTCCATGGGTAACAAACAACATGGCCCTAGAGGTCAGAGATGCTGAGCATGTGTTGCTGAGAAAGTTAGCTTTCCTGGGCTTCTTTCTAATTGAAGATAAATGGGGATATGATCCAAGTAGTTTCATAACCACATGGGTCAAGAATAACAAGGTCACTGCTAGAATTGTGAATGAGGGCCGTCCCTTTTAGGAAAATAGAAGAAACCCTCAGGAAGATATTCCTTATTTATATGTAGAATTGACAGATTTGCCCTCAGAGGAGGCCAAGACATGGGAGACATTTTATGATAAGAAAAAGGATTTTGACCCTAAAATTAGAATGACTTTTGCTTTAATAAGGGCATTGAAGAACAAAGACTAGAAACTTGAGAAAATAGAAGCCTATTAGAAGTATAGGTAGGAGATTTGTGAGACTACTCACTCTTTTGGTAATGTGGATTCAAATGAGAAATGGGAGGAACTTTGGGATGAATGTCATCTATGTCTTGTCTCTAGCCCTAATACAAGCAAATTGCAGACATAGGGTGGAGAGTCAGAAGCTAAAGCAAAATCTACTCATACAGGGCAGGCCCCAGGACAAACCTCATCCATAGTCACTGTAACTATCTAGCCCCAATCTCTCAGTGCCATTTTGAAACAAAATGTGTGTTATCTTCACCACCCAAAGCTTCTCCATTAGTGTCAGCCTTTGGGGTTCCCAATTTTGTACATTCACCACTAGCAACAATGGTAAATGTTGAAGAGAAGGAATCACAACTAGAAGAATAACTGCCAAGGAAACATAAGAGGCTAAAGCTTCAACCTGATATTGAGGAGGAGGTAAAACCCTCACAAAACCAATCACTAAGTACATCAAGTTCTCTTCAGGTACGTGTTGTTTCTCCTTCCTCTTCTCAGTCTCTCTCTTCTTCTATAGGGGTGGCAATCCCATCTGGCCATATAATATCCCCTACCACCTCTACTATGCCCATTTCTCATTTTGCCTCACCTATTCATACTCAGGCCACATCATTACCTCATTTTACCCCCTCTATCCCAAAGAGAGTACCTCCTCAGATTCCCCCTAGCCAACATTTGGCTATTCCCTATGGCTTGCCACAGGGTTATCCTTTTACGGGTGGGCACATTACCTCTCCTTCTACCTTCCAAACTCAAGCAGATACTAATAAGAAGGCTAGAGAAGCCCAAATGGGGAAAAAGAGGATGAAAGATAATAAATCTTTGGCTACACCACATATGAGGTCACAATTTGACCCAATCTAGCAATAACTAATAGTGACCCATTTGTCACCTAAAGTGGTCAAACAAAATGAGGAAATGCAACCTGAAGATTATACAATGAATGCAATGGCTATGGATATGTCACTTTTAAGACCACAAGATAGGGTTGAGCTGCTAAATGAATCTACTTCTACTATAGCTACTAATTATTTGAAAGTATCAAAGAAGCTACAGAAGATAAAGGTTGATTTAACTCAAGAGAAAGCAAATTGTAGCAGTCTGACTACAGAGATCAAACCAAGAATAATGAAATAGAGAGTCTTAACAAATAGTTGCAACATACTATTTCTTTTTAGACTCACCAGGCTATTCAGGCCCAAAATGATTATTTGAAAGAGGAGCTGACATAGGAGTAAGCTACTGTGACAGCCTTAAGGTGGGAAAAGGCAATTTTACAGGAAAAATGTGAGGAAAACCTGCAACAGATCGCTCAGTTCTAATAGAAGCTACTAAATGAGCGAAACAATACTACTGCCATACAGGCCCAACTTCAAGCTGAGAAAAAAATAATAGAGCAATTGACACTTGAGTTGGCTAATAGGCCAAAGAATGTAGGAGTTTTGAATCTGGTTAAGGAGATTTATGTATCAATATGGAACAGAATTTCTAAGGAGATTACTCAGCTCAGACCCTCTCTAATCTTTTTACTAAATACACAAAAATTGTGTGAAAAGGTAGAGACTTCAATTGAAGCCACTCTATCTACTGTCTCTTTGAGAGTGTTTGATTCTCAAATGCTGCTACAAAAGCTATATGATGCAACTGATGGAACGTTATCAGCAACAGAGATTAGTGACAGAAAGATTGTTGTAAAAAGGGTGAACGAAGTTCTCAGTTAAATTTTTTTAGCAATTAATTACAAAGAGCTTCTAGATGTGGTGAAAGAGGGAATCAAAGACATGAAGCAACATATTGAAGATCTGGTGCAATTGGGTCTTCCTTCCCCTTTTCCTGATAACAACACTGTGTTGATGGTTGATAAGATTAAACCTTTGTTATTAGCCAGGCAAAATGATCAGTCAGTTTTCTAGGGTTTAATAGATGATTCATCAGTGCTAGAAGTGGAAGCTATCTTGATTCCCATGTCCCAGATTGAATTTAAATTGAAGGATATAGTTCATATTTTGTAGATGTTTTCGCACAAGGACATCATCAACCTTGATTTAGCCTTCCATGAATTGCAAAATAAGCAGGGATTATTTGATGTTGAGTGGTCTGTTTATTAGATGGCCTTATTAAAGTTGTGATTTTTACCACATTTGATCATGTGGGAGATTGTGGATTCTTTTTTGAGTAGGCTCAAAAATCCTCGAGGTCGCCAAGAACTATAGAGTAAAATACTCTACATTTTATTTTTGAGTTTCAATTGTGCACTCCAAGTTTTGTCCCTACACATTTCAGTTTTGAGGTATTGAAGTTTTGACACAGAACATGGGCGCGAGTTTCATTTTTTCCTAAATTTTGTCTAAGTATCAAAGTCACATGGAAGCTACCAAGTGTCATCAACTGAGACACATTTTATAATTTATATAAGTTGTACAGAATGTGCCACATGTTCTGTGGTAACTCAACGGAGTGTGACAAGTGTCGACATCCGCATTTCATGTTTCTTATGCATTTCAAAAGCTTATTTCAATAAGTTTCTCTTAGAATCATGTGGAAGGCACCAAGTGGCAATTGTAGAAGGTTTCAATATGTTTTTATAAAAGCAACAGAAGCTACCACGTGTCCCTAACTAAAGCAAGTGAAAGCTGCCAAGTGTCAACAATCCAAAATTACTTCATTTTATTTCATTATTGAATAAAGATTGTGGTGGGCCCCAGGTTAAGCTTTTATAGATGAGCAGAATTTGCCAAGTGTCACTATCCATGTGAATCCAAAATGAGTCTTGAATGTTTCTATAGTGTAGCTAAAGCTCAGTGGAGACCACCACGTGTCACCTTCCACAAGATTTTCAAAAGAATTTAAAAGCTTCTATAGATGAGCGGAAGCTACCACGTGTCACTTATTAAAAATCAATGAAAAGCACCACCTATCCCTGTTCTCCTTTTGAAGCTTCTCAGGTGAGAAGTGTTGTGGGTCCCATTCTTTGTAAATTGTTAAAGTTTTGAAGTAATGGATTGTGATAGATGTCAAAGATGGAACACCCTGATACAAAGACACAGTAAAGAGTATAATGCAGTGGAAAGTGCCGTGTGTTTTCTATAAGTACCGTGGAAGCTACCAAGTGTCTTTTTCTGGTGCCTCCTAAATAATGAGATGGTTTCCAAGTGAGGCAAGTAGAAGCCTCCAAGTGTCCTCACCTATTTCATAGTGAGAAGTGTCACATCTATCTAATTCAACCAATGAACTTGCAGGGAGACTAAATGTTTCAAATCTATAAAATATCTTCTGTTAAACACTTCCAGTTAAGTTCTAGTTCAATTAGGCCATTGGGATTTGAAATTATAGAGAGGCCAATGTTAGAGAACTGAAAGATATCTTTTGTTAAACACTTCCAGTTTAGTTAGAGTTTAGTTAGACCATTGGGTTGGGAATGTGTGGGTAATCTAAAGCTAGTCTGATGATATAAATGTGGGTGTAGAGGTCATCAGGAAGAGAGATCATCATCAGAATATAGAGAGAATTTTGTGGGAGAGATTGTTATCAAGAATTTTTAGACTTTCTTGTTGTGGCTAGTAATATCATTTGCCTTTGTTCTGTTTTCATGAGTTCAAAAGTTTGTATAACTATACATGTTTTTGTGCCTTTTATGTGACTGGAAAATTAATAAGAAGATGGAGTTCTATGCCTTTGTTGATATTTTATGTGTCACTACAAAAATAGTCTAAGTTTTGAGCCTTTGATTCTATCTATTTTCATCTTTTACATTGTTCATGCCTTGTTTTCTCTTTAATGTTATTGAATCCTAAAAATAGCTTCATTGTGCTTAGAATTAAGGATCAAATAAAACTCAAGCTCATTGCCATAGTTAGATTTTATTTCATTGCATTGGTGTTTTCTGTTTAATTTCTATCCTTTTTCCCACAATACTTTTGAATAAAGAAGAGCCAAATTATTTAAAATTTGGAGGTCATTTCAAGTCACAAGTCCCACAATCCTAAAACTTCCCATTGTTGGTGTTGGAACCATCACAATTCTAAGCAGCAACATATACCACCCTATCCTTATTTTATACATAGAGCTATCTTAGAGCCTCTTTTGATCCTTTTCTAGCTTCAATGAATGTCTATCCCTTACCCAAATATAACAAGAGCCACATTAAGCCATCACTTAGGCATCTTAGATCTTTTTTCACATGTGTCATCCACCTAAACAATAACATGATCCCTTTGGTTTATAGCATATTGTGCTATTGTAAAATGGGTAGTGATAGTGACCCTTAGCTTATTTTGTCCCTAATAGATATCTTTCCACTCCTTAAAACATCTTAAAGTTGGCCTAGACTCATTTCATGTCTCAACAAGCATCAAAACATTTTATAAAGACCAATCTCATTCATTTATCCATTAGATGGAAATTCTCATGAACAAGCTCAGAAATAGTTATGTAAATCAAGTTTATTGATCTATATTTACCCCTATTTCTACATACATCCATTTATAAAAGCCCTAAACTCAATTTTACCTAGGTTTTTAGTCTCAATTCATGCTCAAAGCATTCAAATTGGCATTCATACTAAGACATACTATCATCACTCTCACTTGCAATAACACTTAGATTGGGAGAACTACATTGAGATTGATCCCCTTTCAAGGTATTGGTATGTAGGCAATGCTCAATGCATGGGGTGTTGAGGTCTTACCCAGCCTACCAAAATAATGCCCTCTCTTCTTCCACTTGTGTTCATCAAAACCCTAGCAAACATGGATGCTTAGGGTTTCATAGTGAAGTTAGTTAAAATGTATAATAGATGATGATCTAGGTCTTGGTCATACATGCACAAGATTTTTGAAAAAGAGTGAAGGTGTGCATAGAATTTCATTACTTCACCTACACAAGGTCATTAGTTTAGAATAAAAGGTTAATAATTTAGTGCACTATTGGTAAAGAGGGTTATGCTACTATTTGAAGATGGTTCTAACACCTATTATCTACTAAAAACACTTTGAATTACTCTTATATCACTTCCCAACCTACCACTTGTCCATCTCAGTCATATTTTAAAGTGAAGTACACCTTTTCTAATTTATTACTATTTATAGAATACTCAAATAAATCAATTATTGTGCAAATCAGTGAATATTGATATTATAGTATTTTATTCCCTGATTTATTACTTAGCTCTTTATCAACCATAGGGTTACATTCTATAATCTTAAAAAATAAAAATCATTTGGTGAACCCAAATTACTTTGAATAGTGTAAAAAATAGTCTTAAATGTTATTAGGGTTTTTATAATTTTGTTTCCTATTTTTAATGGTTGTTTTAGGGTTTTCAAACCTAATATACTATACCCTGACAAACCTCTTCCAAGTTGCATTGTCAAATTTCATGGAGAAATAAGATTATTTTCCTCCTCATCTCCAAGAGGGTGATAACTACTTTCCCTCTAACCAAGTCCATGCTATCACACCTCCAAGAGGTGAGGCAACCTATAATACTATTCCAAAAGTCTATACTTAGCTTATCCATCCTTAAAACCCTTCCCTTCCCATATCTACCATTCATGATGTGTGATTGCATGTTCAATCAAAAGCAACTAGGGTTTGCACTTCTGAGACTCCAAGGGATGAAATTATCAATATGAACAAAGCTATTTTTTAAACTATAGAATCAAAATTATTTATTAAGTAAAAAGGGCGCATTATTTGAAAATCAAATTACATGTACAAATTCTTTATAATATGCTAGTTTTCATCATGCATATGCATCTACACCTAGAAAATGTGTGCCTAGCACTATTTCATATAAAAATAATAAATTACAACATAATGCATCTATTATAAGTGATTTAAAAATATTAAAAGGGTCCAATAAGAGTTCAAATGAGGTACTAAGGGAAATGATTAAGAATAAGTTGATCAAACTACCTCTTTTTCATCTAGTAAGGATATCTATATATTATTGTGCATACCATAGAATGCATGGTCATCACACATATTCATGTTTAACATTGAAAAAGCATATACAATAGATAATTCATAATTAGGATGTTATAGAAGATAAATCAGTTAAGTAATCCATAGTGATACAACAACATATTAAAAAAGGGTCAACTTTAGAAATAATACAAAAGTGGTTACCAAAGAATGACTTAGAACAAAAAAAGGTTCATAAAACAAAATCAAAACAAGAAACAATACATCAATTACATCTAAATTAGGTTAAGGATGTAAATATACCTCTCCAAAATGAGGCTCAACTTCCAAAACAGTATGGTTTTGGTAAAAAATATCTAGAATAATTTGATTATCAATGTCAAGGGTTGGGCAAACATGTTTAAAGCATCACTACTCCTATTCTAGTAGTTGATAATTTTGGTCAACAAAGTTTGGGATTTATGAAACATAATAATTCAATCATTCATATATACAATTCATCAAGGAAAAAGATCTAGATGTAAAGGTAATGTTATAGAAAAGAAAAAGAACTTAAGTTGCACATTTAGACACAAGTTAAGTAAATAGCCATTATCAAGAGAAGGTTTCTAAAAATAGATTCTTCAAAGAAATAAATACCTATTGAATATACATATTCAAAGGTAAATGTAAAGGGAGAAAATACAATCCCTATCTCATATCAAAATCCTTTCACTATCACAACTTATATAGATGGAAAATAATGCATATATGTTAAGATCATGGATTATCAACCAATCAATTTTTTTTCACTATAATTTATTATCTCTCTTGGAAAGGACACTACACATCTAGATACAAAACATGCTTATATCTCATTTAAATTAAAAGTTTCATATGCCTCAAAATAATGTTCTCTCACTTTTTGTGTTATTTAAAATTTAAGTGATAACAATGTTGTCTTTGGAAGTTCATGATTAACAACTATAAGAGAAACATTTGTCAAAAATAAAGGTTGCATATCCTTTTCACATGAGATTTAAATTATTACATCTTATATAGAGGATCCATTTCCTTCCCAATAAGAGGTACAAAAACAAGCTATACATATAGTGGATATGATTTTAGATGTGAATAGCCCAATCAATAATCCAAACATTACTAATTAAAATGAAGAAGATGATTGGAATAACACAAATTATCATGGTATAGACCATTCAGAAAGTGAATATTCCACATATGTTACATAGAGGCATCCCATCAATGATTTGTTGGGATTAAGCACTATTCCTCACTAGTACACAAATTATTATTCCTAGCACTCTTGTTGTGCATAGTTTCATTTTCATTCTAGTTTACTTGTACATAGTCTATTTTTTCATATTGCTTGTACATAGCTTGTACTCAACAAACTACATAATCATTCAAATATTTCTTAGAAAATATAAATTTTATATTGTATGCATTTCTATGTTTACATTCCTTCTATTTTCCATGGTAATACATATTCTATATATGTTAGTGTAGTCAATTTTATCATACATACATGTTCTACTTGTTCCCTTCGAGTGTTCACAAATTAATATGGGACTTTGATCCTCTACATAGGAAAAAATTAGCAACTATCTACCCATAAGGGGCACATACACATATACACCAATTCAAAATTGATATATTAGCCCACTGGGGACATCATAAACACAATGTTCAGTTTTCCAAGATAAATCTTTATATACTTTATATCACAGATTTAGCATTGAATATATCTTGATATTGATATGCCGATACTACACTATTTTTTTGATGACTAATACTATTATAGACTCATATTATGTATATATTTATTCTTATATAGATTCATACCACATGATTATTTATAATTTCATTTCTAACTTTACTTTTTTATATTTTATTATCTCTCTTTTCTTCTACATCTACTTGAGGGCATTTGAATAAGCCATTGTTTTATGGCTCTATGCCAATTATTTTCACTATGTGTATGATTTGGACATGTGCCCATTTCCTTGTGTCTATTTCTTGAGTGTTTATGTGGACATTTGAACATGTCCTTCCATGTGGTTCTAAACCAAACTTGTGTGCTCTTTTACATATGTAAACATTGGAACATGTCTTTGTATGTGTGCCTTTTGTCAGACTTAATGACATGTGCCCATGTCCCTTGTATTGTATCCCCTTGGCCTATTTCACATGCCTCATATGTTTTTATATATGATTACATGTATGCATCATGGCCATGACACTTGTCTCTTGCTTGTTGCTTTCACATCTAATTTAAAATACCATGAGGGACCTCATGCATCTCCCCTTCCTCCATGGGTGCCTTGATGGATATCATGCCCCATCCCCCCAAGTAGTTTACTCAGATTATATTTAAATTCATTGTTCATATACATGCTTATATTTTTATATCTATCTCGACAACCTTATGAATTCTAGATCTAACATACATTATACATTTCTTACTTATACTCAATCTCGTTTACATTTTGATGTCATGTATACACATTATATTGGTTTATCTCATAAATATCATATATTTTTAGTCTAAGACACATGATGTATACATTTTATTTAAAGAAAAGTTATTGCAAAGGTTCAAAAACTCCCCTCAAAAGAGGGGGAATTCATAAAGTTTTTTCATAGAGATCAAGCCATTGTAGTGAACTCAAAACATAGTTTTCAATACACAGACATAGATTATAAAATTTAGACTGATGAAAATATAGTGAAACACATTCACATAGATCAGTCTTAATTTCTCTTTGAAATATCACTTTTAGATAATAACACATACACTACCAAAATCATAGTGTGTTATAGTCCACCCACCATGCTATTAACTAGTAGCCTCAAAAATAGAAAATTTTAGAATTATCAAAATGGTACAGTAGGTACAATTTAGATTTGCATAGTCTTAGTCATGGCTTATTAGATATGCTTAGTATATATTCAATTTTTACATATAATTACATAAGTTTTCTTAGACTAGGGGCATCATGCATGGCATGATCACTCCCATTTTAATTTTATATATGAAAATATGTAGATTATTATAACTCACTCTAGAATCCATATACACGTATATCATAATTATGGGCATGTGTGCAACACATTATTACCATATGCTCAATTGTGTACCATTTCTCTTAGATGGAATGAAAACTCCATTTCATTCTCCATGTTTTATACTACAAACACCATATGCACCAGTTTCACACTAGGATTACACTAGATTGATTCTTTATTTTGTCTACAATGGTTGGCATTCCTAAGTGGCTCAAAACCTTTTTACATTCCTGAGTGGCCCAAAGCCATTTTACATTCTTAAGTGGCTCTTGAGAAATTTCACATTTTAGAATTTTTAAATGTTTTATAGTCACCTTATATAGTTTCATGACATCACAAAGTTTTAGTTTCATATTCGTCTTCTACACATGTGTAGGCAATTATGGAGTCATAACCTACTTGAGTTCTTGATCCACCTACATAAGATGGTTAGAAAAGAGATCATTCCAATCCAAGTTATTCATATATTATGATCTACCAAAAAAGGGTGGGAAATGATGGAGTCAAGGCTAGCTTGAGATCTTGAGCCACCCACACATGGGATTGGCCAAGCCATCACGCCAGTCTAAGATATTCACCATTTGATCACCAACTACATGCATGCATAAGATTTCACCAGGTTTTACATTGGTTCACACAACTAGTGAGGCATATTCATTCCTTTCCTCTCTCTCACATATCTTTACTTATTTTTTATTTGATTTTGATACTTATTAAGGAACAATTCATATATATTTCATTTATAGGACATGAAATGGAACACAGCTCATAGACTCATACCCACATTCACAAGTTTCACCTCATAGGTAAGTTTAGTTACATTTATGTTTCCTTTATCCAAGTCATTTCACTTTGATGCATTAATATAATAAAGGTGGGGTGGGGGGGAATATATTAATATAAAATGTCATTTAATGTAATGAGTGTCACTTGAGACCACCCTATCCTTAGCTTAGCCCTAGACCTATCTTAGGGCCTCTTTTGATCCTTTTTTAGGTTCAACACATGTCTAGCCCTTGCCCAGATATCCCAACAGTTGAATTAAGCCATCACCTATGAATCTTAGATAATTTTTCACATGTGATATCCACCTAGACAATAACAAGATCCATTTAGTCTATAGTACAATGCATTATTGGCAAAGGGGCAATGTTATTGACCTTTAGCTTCTTTTACCCCTAACAGATATCTTTTCACTCCCTGAAGCATCTTAGGGTTGGTCTAAACTCATTTCATGTCTTTACAAGAATTATAACACTATATAAAGACCACTCTCATTCATTTATCCCTTAGATGGTAATTCTCATGAACAAGCTTAGAAATAGTTGTGCAAATCAAGGCTATTGATTTTTATTCACCTCTATTTCTGCATACATCCATCCATAACTACCAAAATATAAAGTTTACATAGGTTTTTAGTCTTAATTTATGCTCAAAGCATTTAAATTGGCATTCATACTCAGACATACTAGCATGACTCACTTACACCAACACTTAGATTGGGAGAACTACATCAAGATTGATCCCCTTTTGAGATATTGGTATGTAGACAACACTCAACACATAGGGTGTTGAGGTCTCACCCATCCTACCTAACTAATGACACTCGTATCCCGCTTGTTTTTATCAAAACCCTAACAATCATGGATGTTTAGGGTTTCATAGTGAAATCAATTAAAACATATAATAGATGATAATCCAAGCTTTGATCATATGGGCACATGCTTCTAAAAATAGAGTGAAGGTCTAAACAAAATTTTATTGCTTCACTTGTATAGGGTTATTAACACAATACATAAGGTTAATAACATAGTGAATTATTGGCAAAGAGGGTTCTAACACCTATTCTCTATTGAAGATGCTCTAAACTCCTCCTACATCACTTCCCAGTTTGCCACTTGTCCATCTTAGTTATATTTTCTAGCTAAGTACACCTTTTCTAATTTATTTTTATTTATAGAATATTCACATAAATAAACTATTGTGCAAATCAATGGTTTTTGATACTGTAGTATTTTATTCCCTAATTTATTACTTTGCTCTTTATCAACCATAGAGTTACATTCCATAATCCTAAAAAGGATAAATCATAAACACATCGGCTTGAAGACTCACTAATTGATGCTTGACCAAGCATCTCTTGTAGGGTCATTCAATCCCTTAAAATTCTAGGAAATCAACTTAATTAAAGATATGAGGGGAATTCCACCCCACCCCCCCCCCCCCCCCCCCCCACCCCCCATTTTTCAAGATTGAAAAAAAAAAATATTAGTGTCTTAAGTGCCCTTATTTATAGTTTCTATCACTTTAACCTTGCTCGATTACCTTCATCTTTTACCTTTGGAACCATAGGATTCTTTTATTATACTCTTAATTTGAGAAATGGTTAGGATTTTGGTTGATCTTAATTCTTTTAACTTGGCTAAATGAGAGTTTACTTCCTGATCATCCAAATAAAATTTAGTGAGAGGAACATTTTTAGAAGAACCCTCCACCCATCTCCTTAGAATTGAGATTAATTCATTTGATCCCTTTACTATTTATTTTAAGGCTCCCTAGATATAGAAGAAATATTCTCAAATATATTGTCACAAACATCTAAACTTTGGATTTGTGAGGGAAGAGGAGTATCCTACTTAGGGGCCACATCAACCCCATTCCTAGCTAAAAAATCTACTAATGAGACCTTGACCTTTCTTTTCCAAGCCTTCTTGAATTTGGGGGATCTAACCCAAGTTTGAAAATGAGCAAAAATACATCTTATCTAATGACACTTATAACACCTAAAAAGAAATTCTCCACATCAATGTTAAGAGACCATATTTCTCTTAAAATGTTGATATTTAATTTGTAGGGAATATGATTAGATGAATTTATTGAAACATTTTTTTTATATGAATCTAGAGATCATTCCTTAATTTTTTTTAATCTATTTTCAATACCTTACCCAAACACTTGACAGTTTCTTTTAGTGAATCCTTAATTCAAGATTAAGAATGTAAAGTATAAAGTCTAATCTATACAACCATACACCACAAAACTGTTATAAATAAATTAAAATTTAATTTCCATTTTTAAAGAAACAACTCAAAATTCTCCATTAACTAAAATATGTTTTCTAAAATCTCCTCTTAACATTCTTTCAAATCAAAAATAAGAAAAAAAATCCTTCGAAACAAATATCAATTCTATATTCAAATCCTAGTTAAATTCCACCCAATTTTGAATTCCATTCACTTTACCAACTCTGAGAGTGATCTATGCTACCACTCATAAATATAAACTTTATAAATATTAAAAAACAAAAAGATTGACATTCAAAAATGGTAAAAAAGGGAAAACAATAATATAAATTTAAAGTCAAGCGAAACTTATAGAGATCCCATATAATTATAATTTGTAAAATATAATTAGGTAATATTTTATACCATTCATGACCATCCACGTTCAAATATAATAATATATGAATTTGAATATTCCCACGTGATTTAACATGGCTAAATATTGAAGCTATTTTTTCTTCATGTGCTATCCTCCCCACGAATATTAATTGAAAAATAAAAATGAGACAAATTTAATTAAACATGAGTTAGAATGTTAAGCTAACATTCATTTTTTAAATTTGTTGTTATGTATATTTTAGTTGCATACTTACTTATTCTTATTTTAGTTGTATAGACATTGGTGGATTGATCTTTGTAGGGATTTTCTTCAGGTGCTTAATCCTACCTCATGATTTAGGTTTGCACAATATAAGGGAATCTTGAATCTCATCAAATCCAAGAAACCAGACAATGTAGTAGTTAAGAATTTTGATTTAGTTAAGACTTCTTCTAGTTCTTGTTCCATCATCCTCTTTTTTAATTAAAAGTTTTGTTGGAGCTTCAATTATCACCCAAAGTAATTACTTCAACTTATTATGGAGTTGTAGGTTTGACGAGGAAGCAACTTGGTGTTGGAGGTTAACATAATAAAGAGAAAGGATCAGTGGTCATGGGCACCAATTTTGTGTAGAATGTTGTTGTAAGTGATAAACTTGATAAATATGTTTTGGATCTTCTATTGACCTATGTTTCACCTATACTCCATCAAACTTCTCGTAACACAATCAAATCTAATAAAAGATTGATTTTTGCAAAATGTAAGAACAATGGAAACTTGTATCATGAATTCAACACTTTTTGTAAATCCCTCATTTCCTATGGGTCTTTGGGCCTTGTTACTTCTATTTCTCAAGAGGAAGTTAGTGTTTGAACACCTCCTACCTATATTAATTCCCCTCCTCCTTATACATTTCTATTGTGTGACGTCCATATTTCTTTCTCAGAGGAGATTCTTTAGTTGCAGTTCTCATACCAAGGTCTTTAGGGCATGGATTTAGACATTGGTTACATATGCTTATTTGGTAAGTGTGTGGGCTATCCCCTCTCGATATTTAAAATTTTCAATTGGGCTTCATGGACTTGGAGTACCTTGTATTTTCCTTCCTTTACCTTGCAAGGTTTTTTCAAGTTATCTTTCAAAGTACCTCTAGTCAGGATTTTGTTTGGTCTTTAGGTCCTTGATTCTTTGGCAAGTTTGGGTTAATTTTTTTGATCCAGCTAAGGTGGAAGTTTTAATTTCTTCCATTTGGATCAAACTATATAAAATCCCACCTATCCTGAAGAAATATGGACACATTAAGTTTTTGGTCAATCAAGTGGGATCCTTTGTGAAATAGTATAAAATTTCTATTGGAGGCATATTTTTAAGAGTTTGTGCTATTTTGGATATTTAAAAACCTCTCCCCCATTCTATTTCCCTCTACTCTTCTTAGGCTCATGGACTCAGTACCTTAGCTTTAAAGGTATCCATTTTATATGCATTTTTGTAATCTTATAAGGGCCTTCATCTTGTTCCTTCCCTTTATGTAGTAGTGGAAAGCTTTCCACTAAGTGCTATAAGAAGAAATTAAATGCATACTAGTACATTCCATTATGTTCTTGGCATCCTCAACATTAGAATAAGTCCATCATGAACGAGATTTGGTGATACCTTCTCAAAGAGTCAGATCCAACATGATTCATCCACCTCAAGAAGCTTTTATATTTGAGATTGCGAGCTAGAAGATATCCTAGATGGTTTCTACTTAGCTTCTTTAGTAAAATATCTCAGAAGGATAAGTCATTGCTTCTCAATTGGGTGTATTCTCATAGCATTTTAAAGGGGAAAAGGCCCCCCCTTATTTTCAATCTTGATTATAGATCTTTAATTAAAGTTTTAAACCTGGGGGAAACCCTAAACCCTACACTTCATCAACTTTGCCAAGAAGTCCCCACACTACAACATATCCCACTTTCGAGAGTTTGTTGGAGAAACCCAATAAAAGTGAGTTCATTTTTTATGAGAAGTAGATTTCTATCTAAGTATTTTTGATGTTTTTGAGGTTGAGTTTATTGCCTTAACCTATTATTCCATTTTAGTCATTTTTCCTTGTGCGATTTTTCTCCATCTAGGCATCCCCCTTTGAGAATTAATTCCCCTTTTCATGTCGATTCCCTTTTTATTTTTAATGCAAAGTGAGATGACTTGGTTATTTGGGGTTTTTTCTAGGTGGGATCACTTGCCTTTATGGTTAATTCTCCCAAGGGAGGCGTCTTATTTATTTTAGAAGTTAGTGTTATCTTTTTCCAATGCATCTATTTATTATTGGTTGGATTTGACCTATAATTTATAAATACTCCCTCCCTCAACTACTATATATACTAGTTCATGTTGTACTCATTTCTCACAATTCAATCCATTCCAATTGATAACCTCTAATAGGTGAAACATGTTTTGGAAATTTGATTATTGAGATATATATTTGTACAATTATTTCATATCTTGTATTATTATATTCTATTCTTTGTTTCTTTTCTCTTATTCTTCTTTATCAACAGCTAGTGAATCACTTAAATTTTTTAACTCTAATAATTTTTTTTATCTCTAATAATTTTTTTTAACAATTTTTATCTCTAATAATTTTTTTTAACTTATAATAATTTTTTTAAAATCTAATAATTTTTTTAACTCTAATAAAATAGAACATCCAAACCCATATAACTCTAGGAATCCTATGCATGCTCAATGCATTAAACCATATTGAAGACATTAATATATGCTCATGTTGTAGGAGACATTAAATCATGATTTCATATTCCACTATGAGATTTAACAGAGGTTCTCAAAATCAAATCTTTGTGCTAGAATCCAAACCAAGGCATTGTCATTGTCCACTCTTGATGATCCTCATTTCCATCAATTGCCTTCTTTAAATAATTCTCCTTTTTTGAAGAGAGTTTTCAACCATTAATTATTGAAACCACTTCTCTATCATTAAGGAAAATCACAATTGATTTTGGAATGGTAATTCCCATGTTATTTTAAATTTATGATTTATTTTGGATGCTTCATTCACTTTGCACAGTTACGTCTTCCATACTATGTTTTCTTGCTGTAGTCTCTCTCTTTATACTACACACAATCCACCTTCATCATTAATTCTCACTATCCCCTTTCTCATTTGTGGAATATTTTTCATTTTATACATGGTGTCATTTATGTAATTAAAATTATGTAGATTATTTTTCCACCATGGATTCCATAGTGTGGCTTGTGGTTGTGTCTTTGGTGGTCAGAAATCTAATCTATAATTGTGGCCTTTTTCACTTTATAAAAATTTCCCCATTTCACTTTAGTGATAAAAAATCATTTGGATTCACTCATCCACATCTCATTTTATATATTTCTCTTTTCTCTTTATCACATGAACATGTGTATAATTGCCCACACTAAAAAATAATATGTATGCATTGTATTTATGCCACTTAGCCATAAGGTTTAAAGTGTCCATGTGTCCAATGTGACACATAACCTTTTGAATATAAGGTGAATACCATCACCAATACCCAATATCACAATCCATGTTCACTATATATTTTTACAACTAAAGTTCTCACTCTCACCACATCAACTTAGATAACCATATAATGGATTCAATGCAAACTTGTACAAACTCATCTCATTGTTGGTATATAAAATTAGATAAAATATTAAACCCCTGATTCATGTAGATAAATTAAACTCATCATGGCACATGTATGGTATGAAGATATATAATAAAAAACATAATAATCAATTTCTTATTTATCACAACTATAATCATATATCTCTTTTCCATGCTCTAATATTAAATAATCAAAGGGTACATGAAATAAAGAATGATCCCAACCATATAAAATAAAACAATTAATGGTTCCACCTCTAATTAAACATAATTTATGACAACGTTGTCACACCTAACATTTTTCTATCCTTTTCACTATCAACATGTAATATTTTACCACCTTTAATAAATTAATATATTTATTTAATTCATTCTCTAAATAATTCAATTTTGAAGGGATTCACTTACTAGAATAGAAATTTGTGCCTTTTTTTTGTGTTTTTTATGATTCTAAACCACCTTAAGTAATAATCTATAGGTATACACATCATAATTAATTTTTCCACTTGCATGTAGAATTATGGATGTTGTTAATATATAAACCATACTCTAGTTTCAATTTAAAATACTTCTTGTCCAGTGACCTCACATATGAAAACCAAAGCATTATATGAGGAAGGATTGAAAATGTTTTGAAGGTGATCATCATAAACATGTACTATAATATCATCCCTGTATGTATTGTTAAAAAAAATCCACACTATTTATAACCCCTCTTCCTCCCTCTTTATTTATCTACACCATAGAATATTAGGGTAAAACATGACCAAGAAACATAAAATAAGATGAAGAATAAATCACAAGGTATGAATAAAAGACACATATATCATAATTAATAAAATGCCACACAAGATTAATCATCATTATAAGGATATAAGGAGAAGGGATGAAATGTGTCACACTAACTAGTCTCCATAACTTGTAACCAAAGCTTAAAAAGATAACAATATAATCTATAGAAGGTAAGGCCACCAACCATTTCCCAATGCAAATATCATTAGATGAAATGAATAAAATCATATTAATAAGGTTTTTAAGCTCCTTCCAATGCATAATTCTATCAAATTCAAATCACATCCTTTTATAAGAATAGAAGCTCCATAATTAGTTAAGAAATTTATTAGTTGGTTCATTTTTCTATACCCATGCTCACTGGAAGTAAAATAAAATAAAGAAATTTCCTAATTTCTTGAAAAAAATTATCAATTCTCCAAGTTTTTCAGTCATTTACTAAACTAATAGCATTGTAAAATGAGCACATATCACCTTCAATATTTTATCTATAAATACTCAAATTGATTGCCAATCCAATTTATAGTTGCCCATGAGATATTAACATCATAAAAAGCTATAATAAAACAATTTTTGTTTCTTACAATTCCTCAAAAACCTAAACTAATTGGAATGCCTTTCGAAGATTCATCAAAATTAA
Source organism: Torreya grandis (assembly GCA_037957365.1). Classification (NCBI taxonomy): domain Eukaryota; kingdom Viridiplantae; phylum Streptophyta; class Pinopsida; order Cupressales; family Taxaceae; genus Torreya; species Torreya grandis. Next base: position 1,378,024 of record JARHVA010002960.1, on the reverse strand, counting down.
TCTTGACCACATTAGAAAGAACTTTGAGAACTGCTTTCAACCTCATAATAACTACATCAGGTAGAATAAAGTTATTATAAATGAGATTTTTGTTTGAGAATATTATATATATCCTCTCTTAAATTTTTATTCTTTTTTAGTTAAATAAATATATTTATAGGCTTCTTGAAACAATCCTTCCAATTTTCTTTTAAAATATCCTCAGAAAGAAGAGTACCCCCAAAAAATTCATTATTTCATTTTTTTCCATAGGTTTCACTCTAGATAAGTGAAAGATAAATTTTACCATAATTTACTTAATTAATCACCCCCTTTATCCACCCAATTTATTAACATTATCCTTACATAACTAGGGATCACCCACATTATACCTAGTTTTGAAAAACCCATGCACCCAAATATTTCAACAAATGGAACACTGAAGGAGATCAAAGAACAAACTTAGAAGGGCACTATAAATCAATCCATTGAAGTATATCCCCCCAAAAATACTTATATTTCAATTATAACCATAAAAAACTATT
>JARHVA010002960.1:1365000-1372500 GCA_037957365.1 Torreya grandis | reverse complement strand
GAGGAAATGCAAATGTAAAGAGATTCCCATTTCCACCTAGGCCATTATCATGGCCTATCATAAGGAACCTACATCAGTTGGGAGAACTACCTCACTGTTATCTTGCAGAGCTTATTAACAAGTATGGATCATTAATGTTCATGATATTGGGTTTCATCCTAGCTCTAGTGGTATCTTCTAACGAGTTGGAAAAATAGATCTTAAAAAATATGATTTGTATTTTCTAACCAACAAGCAATGACCACTACAAAATATGTGCCATATGATGAAAATGATCCAATATTAGCTCCTTATGGATATTTATAAAGAGAAAAATATTAAATGCATATAATTTCAATCTTATATATCCAACACTCCTCCTCAAGCTTGACTTTCCATATTGATGACCCCAAAACTTTCTCTCAGATGCTCAAAAATTTCCCTAGATAATGGATTTGTGAAAATATCTTAAACTTGATATTTAGATTCTGAAAAACCCTATGTATATTCTACCATTGTTGACAGGTTCTTCTATGTATATTTTACTCTATGTACGGAATTTGTTTTTTCATTTTTTAACATATGTGAAAATTACCCCATTTTAATTATATTAAAAAATAGATATATCTAATATATAAACTTCAATACACTTTTTATTCCATCCCCCAACCCCCTAGTAAATGGTCATTACCTGTATTAGCACCATGGCTAATGACATTGTTAAACTTCAGTCTAAACTTGATCCCCTTCATCAAGATATCCATGACCAATTATACGATATCCATGCTAAAAATAAATCACTCACAACTCATGGGGATCATCACTCTAATGGTGTTTCTTCTCGAGCACTATTCTATGACCCTAAATTGGATTTTCCAAAATTTTATGGCACTAACCCCACTATTTAGATTTACCATGCCGAACAATATTTTAGCTTACATGCCATAGATGAAAAAGTCCCTATTACTTCTTTTCACCTAGAAAAATATGTTGTTTAGTGGTACTGATGATACCACAAGTCACACACTGAACCTGAGTGGACCGAATTCACCAAAATCTTGCTCTTATGTTTGGGACCTAGTGTATATGATGACTTCATAGGATCATTGACTAAACTAAGTCAAAATAGTAATATGTAGGAGCATAAAAGAAGGTTTGATAAAATCACCAATCAAATATTTCTCTAATGATTTTTTATGAAGCTACTTTATTAATGGCCTCAAGGTGTATCTTTGATTTGAGGGTTAAATGTTCCAAACTTACACCATGATGGAAGCCTTGGTTTAACCAAGATTGTTGAAGTTAAAATCACCTCCCAACATCATAATTCCAATTGGGAACAATCCAAGCCCTATTTCCAGAAACCCACCACCAAGATAACCCCCATCAAATGTATCACAGAAGATAAAATGCATACACATCATTAAAAAGTGATATGCTATAATTGTGATGAAAAATGGGCTATAAGACATAAATGCATAGAATTTTTTTCGGTGCTAGATGTTAATTCTCCACCAGATATTGAATATTATGAGAATATGACTGAGGAACTAGCATAGGAATATGATGATTCTAAGACCTTAGATTCCCCTCCTAAAATATTTATACACGCTTTGGATGGAGTCACCACTCCCCAAACAATGCATGCCAAAGGGTTTTTTAAGAAACAACCCCTCACTATTTTCATCAATTGTGGTAGCATTCACAACTTCATTGATCTTTGGGTGGATAATCATGTAAACTATTTTTTACACCCTTATTCCATATTTGAAGTAATGATAATTGATGGGGGAACATTACCATGAAAATGAAAGTGTCATAATGTTCACATTTTTGTGGGAGACTATAACCTCAGGATTGACATGTTTTCTCTATCCTTAGGTGAATGTGATTTTTTATTGGGATCCTAATGATTACAAACTTTTAGACACATTATTTGGTGTTTTTTGAACATGGATGCAATTCATTAAGAATGGCCATTGCTACACTTTGTAAGGCCTTCTTCTTGGATCCATGAGTGTTATTATATCCCATAGCATGGAGAAACATTTTAAACAAGGGTCTCATAGAATCATTTCCCAATTATTCTCTTTGCACACTACTTATCCACTAAATTCTAGTCAAATGTTAAAATTACAAGATTTTTTGGTCAAGCATGCAGCTATTTTTTTGGAACTAACAGGACTATTGCCTCACCACCCAAAAGACCATCATATCTAGATTTTTATAGGAAGCATACCCCAAACATTAAACCATACCTCTACCCATTTCATCAAAATTCTAGGATTGAAAATATGGGTCATGACCTTCTATAGGTAGGCATCATTTAACCTAGAACTAGTCCTTATTCTTCACTTGGCTTACATATTAATAAGAAAGATAGTTCCTAGAGACTTTACATTGATTATTGAGACTTTAACATGATCATAATCAAAGAAAAATTCCCCATTCTAGTCATCAATGATCTCATTGATGAACTACATGGTGTAAATATTTTCTCTAAATTGGACCTGGACTTTGGCTATCATCAAATCTATGTTAATGACGCTGACATTTCTAGAATTACATTTTATACACTTGTTGGTCATAAGTTCTTGTTCATTCTATTTGGGCTTATCAATGCACCCCCCACCTTTTATATCTTAATAAACCAAGTATTTCAGCCATTCTCATATAATTTTATCTTTGTCTTCTTTGATGACATCCTCATCGACAACCACACATGGGCAGATCACCTCAACCACCTAGACACAACCTTAAAAATTCTTGTTGCAAACCAATTATGTGCCAAACATTCCAAATTCTCTTTTTGGAATTTAGAAATTGATTATTTGAGACATATTGTTGTATCTAATGGTGTTCACGTTGACTCAACCAAAATTGAAGCTATGACAACCTAGTCGACACCTTCAACACTCAAAATTCTATAGGGATTTATTGGCATAATAGGGTACTATAGGAAATTTGTAAAAGATTATGGAAAAATTATAGAAACATTAATGAATATGCTAAATAAATAATCCTTTTTATGGTTTCCAACATATATTAAAGCATTGATATCCTCAAATAAGAAATGTGCACCACCCTCATATTGGCCATGCCTAATTTCTCCAGCCATTTGTTATTGCATATGATGCTTGTAGCATGGGTCTTGGTGATGTACTCATGCAAGATGGAAGTCCCATTACCTTAACTATCAAGGCATTCACTAGGTATAATTTGGCATGCTCCACCTATGATTCTTTAAAGAGATGATGGTTATTCTCCATCTAGTCCAAAAATGGCATCACATGGTACTATAGGAAATTCTTAAAATATGTTCATCATTTATTCTTATAGTAATGGATCACCTTTCCAAATATCCTATTTTATGTTTTTTGGCCCATCCCTACATTACTTCTACCATCACCCAGACATTTCTTGATCAATATTATGACTCCATGTTGTTCTTACCTCTATTATCTCATATTGTTATTCTACCTTCACAAGTCATTTTTGGCAATAAATATTCAAGTTAATTGGTATAACTTTAAAGATGAGTTAAAAATATCATCCATAGACTAATGACAAGAAAAAAATTATCAATAAATGTTTGAAAACCTATCTTTATTATTTTATCATAGAGCAACAACATTAGTGGGTAAAATGGTTACCTCTTTCATAATGGTGATACAACACCTCCTACCACACAACTACCAAATTAATCCCATATGACAACATCTATGGCCAAAATCCACCTTATCTTCTTTCATATATACCAAGATGTTCCCCAGTACATGCTATTGATTCTACCATTAGTACATGTGATAATATCCTTTTCTTCCTCAAGTATAATATTCACATGACATAAAATCACATGAAGCAACAGGAAAACCAACACCACTCTAAATTTTCCTTTAAACCTAGATAGATGGTTTTTATTCATCTAAAACTGTACAATCACTCCTCTTTAAAGCTTAAAGGTTGCTTTAAATTAGCTCCAAATTTTTATGGGCTTTATAAAATTCTCCAGTAGGTTGGACTTGTCAACTACAAGCTAGAACTCCCACCTTAATCATGTGCACAACCTTTATTTCATGTCTCATGCTTGAAGAGGGTACTTGTCCATAATTTCACCACCCAATTAGTGCTTCCATAACTTGATTCATAAGGGTCTCTCCTTTTATAACCTGAGGATAGGATATCCTCAATAGGAACTCTTGCCCACTCTATAATTAGGTCATCATAAAATTTCTGGTATAATGGTAGGGGATGCAACCATAATATGCTAACTTGGAATTGTATGCAAGTAAATGTGAAGATGATCTAAAAATAAATCCTAACTTAGAGAATATAAATTAGCTAACTATACCACTAACATTACTTATATAATCATGGTCATGACTAATATGGATCTGCTAAACCTATATAAGGGATATCTTATCATATAATATGACTAGAAAGGGTTCCAAAACCTCCAGTCAACCAACACTACACAATAAACCTTGCTAGGTATAATAATTCAATAATAAATTTAATTTAATCTAGTGCTCATTAATCTTTTGGCACAAATGGTGGATGAACATAAATAAATAAACATTAAAAATAAAACTCTACTCAAGTCAATGTAGAGGTAATCCTAAGCAAGGAGAGACAATACATTAATTATCTATTATTCAAGCTAATATATCTACTAAAATAGAAGAGTAAGAGTTAGGAATACTTACCTTTAATACAAACCTATTGAGCCTCAACCTATCCCTTGGCCAATGGTGCTTTGCAAGAGGTTTTTGTATATTATTGAAGAAAATAACCATGGATAACGGACTATAGTTTAGCCAAGGACCTCCTAGTGAATCTCAATATTTCACAAGACAAAGGTTATCCTCCAAGAATTATGAAACCCTAAGAAATGAATCCTCAAGTATAATGGTAGAAATGCAAATAAAAAAGTGTAAAAAAATGATTATCTCTATTGGAAATGAGGTGAAAGATAGGTATATATAGTCTGATTTGACCCTAATCTCTTCTAAAATTTTATCTAATCCAATCATCCCAATTATCCTTGTTAAGTGGAAAATATATTTGTTAGGTCTTGAATTAAGATGGCTTAGGTTGACTCAGTCTCATAATGTGCACTATTCTCAAAACTAGGTCGACCCATTTGAATGTATTTAGAAACTGGTAAAAAGGGGATTTGCTTAATTATGGGCTATTTGAGGAAGTGAATTTATTATAAATGTGTGTGATTTAGGTTTTAAATCTTATGTAAATGTATAGGAGGAGTTTTTATTGGTTTTAGGTGATGGTATAGGGAACAATAATCTTTCAAAGAACCAAAGGTTTTCCCACCCCTTTCCTGATGCACCCTTTAAGGTGTGCACGCAAAGAGATTGAGACTTGATAGGTTATTAAAAGATAAAAAATATCATTAATTAATAAATTTTAAAAATATTTTGTGTATACATATGCCACTTGAAGCTCATCATGTGTCACATAGTTGTAACATGGGATCATGCTTCAAGAAAAGTACATATCAGCAAACAATGTTGAACTAAATAAATTATAGTATAAACATAAACTACAATGATAAATAAGGAAATAAATAAAATAAACAAGTAATTTATACATACCTTAACTTACCTTTATCACTGAATAGTTTTATATTATATTTGTAGTTTTGATCATGGAGGGTGTATAGACTTCTTTGAACAAGCCCTAGAGAAATCGAAATAGTTAAAATGTGTAGGCATGATGTACTTTAAAATTTGGTAATCTATGGTGATAATTGATAAGTTAGGACCAAAATGACCAAGCCAAAATTAGAGTAAATTGAGTAATAAAAAATCCAAGGCTACTAAATGACCAAAAAAATCAATGAAATGTGTTCCTTGGCTAAGAAAAGTGAATTACTAAATCAAAATAAGGATGTTTAAAAGTAATATGATAATTATAACATCAATGCATAAAATAGTAACAAACCAAACTTTATAAAAATATGGAAAATAAAACATAGAGTAAGACAACATTGATTAGTGAGAAGTAACAATCCAATCTCATTCATCAATGGAAAAAGTACACGAAGTAAAAAACACATTGGTGAGTGAAAATTAAAAATCCAAACTCAATAAAAAAAAAAGTATGTAAAGTAAAAACAACATTGGTGAGTGAGAACTAAGAATCCAAACTCACTCAATAAGGGAAAACATATGTAAAGTAAAAACAACATTTTTGAGTGAGAAGTAACAATCCAAACTAACTCAACAATGGAAAAAGTACAAAAATAAAAAAATAAGATTCGATTGTTTGTAAAAATAATGATACATGATTTTTAAATTTTTGAATGAAACCAAGGAAATTATAGAAATGTAAAGCAATGGTGTAAAGAATACAATCCACAGTCACTCAAGCATACTGTATTATTTTATAAATAGATAAAAATAAAATAAAGAAATGTAACCACGTTTTAAGATGTGAATAATAAGGAATATAGAAGTGGGGAAATAGATTTAGAGTGAAGCTTGTCTATCATGGGGGGAATGAAATGGGCGGTGGCGAAAACATAGGCAAAATCAAGGTAGAGAAACTCTTTATCAAAGTCAATACACTACAATAAAATTTGTCAAAAGAAGAAGACTTTCAACAATAAGGACTTTTAAGATCATTTTCTAACCACAAAAATCTTGGGTTATCTAATGAAGTATGAATATCATCCCATGAAATCCATATGCATGAAAATTAAAATGGACCTAACTTCCCACAATGTGTTCCCCATTCTTCAAGACACCTTACAAAGCCATTAGTCTATTGTGAAGATTGGGTACTAATGTGAAAAAGTAGGTAGAACTATAGATAATTTTGAATTATCCTATCCAATCTACTGGCTTATCACTCCCCAATGGACCTCAAATCTATTATGAATCCAACTATAGAGTTTTAGCTTATAGGATATGTGTTATGAATCACATCTTTTGTTATGATTTTGAATTTTTTGACTTTAATATTACTCTTTTATCATTTCCTTCTATAAATGATTTGGATTTTAAGTTTTTTAATGGTTTTTCCTATTCCTCCTTCATATGGATTTGGAGAACAAAAAATGGGTGATAAAAATTACTATCATTTGAAAACTTTAAATTTGGTTGCTAAGAAAGAGGACTTAGAGAACATGGTGTCTAAGAGTCTTTTATATTAATGTTAAATAAAAGTGTTATCTTGACTTTCAACTTATTTTTTACAAAGCGGAATGAGAGTAAGGGAGACCAATGGAAATGAACATGAAATTATTTTAATTACCTCAAATCATAAAAAATGTGACAATGTGAAAGGGATACAATGATAGGTAATCATGATTATGATCATAAGATTATATGTAATTGTAGGGAAACATGATAACATAGTTTTTTATGAAAGTTTTATCCACAAGAGAAAAAAATGAGGTTGAGAATATGGAATAAAAAAAAATTAACCATTTATTTACATTCTAAAAAATAACACTCAATTTGTAAAAAGCTTGAAAGAATATATAGATTTCATGAGGAA